>JAZHYW010008105.1:0-16522 GCA_037355805.1 Ixodes ricinus | reverse complement strand
AAGAGGCGTAAAGCGCCAGAAACTTGGGCGTCATCGTAAACGCCAGCTCCAGAACCAGACCAACTGGGCGGTAATGGCAACTACTGTGCCTTGTACGTCGGTGATATGCAAACGCGGGCCACAGATTTGACGCGAGTGTTTTGACAGCGCTCGGCCGATACTCCTGTACACAGCGATGGAACACAAGTATCAGCCGAACGTCGACAAAGCACTCGTATTCAATCTGTGCAAAGTGTTAGCCTCTATAAATCAACGCACTGTATACAAGCAAGTCAGCATATGCCCTCACCAGGTGTGGGAGGTGCGCGTGAGCAGACGCCAGATTCCCGTGATATGAAGCGTGCGCTCTTGCGCAGTGCCGAGAGCAGCACCACCACAGTGCCGTGATGTCACAGTTGAGTTGTTGCATTCACGGTATTCTGACCAATTCCGGTCGCCATGGCGCGGGCAGGATATCCTCCTGGTTCAGGGATTGTGGGTAGGTTTCGAAAAAGTGGGCTCGGTGGATAGCAACTACTTCTTGGTGTAGCTGCTGAGCCCGCAGTATTGCATTGCCATCTTTGTAGAATGTGTTACGATCATTCGTTATTGGCTATTGTCGACAGGCGATGTGAAAACTACTCCAAGACCTTTGACCTCTGAGGCTTTGCTTGCAGAGTTGCAAAAGTTGACAGCTGGTCACACCAAGCTAATTTCAAAAATTCAAGTTCTTACAAGTCCTCTTCAAACGATAGACACAACCATATCTGAACTAAGTAAAAGAATGACTGGACTAGAGGGGCCACTACCAAAGCCTTGTAGCGTTGCGAGCAGATTTCGAAACTGCTATACTCCGTTTCACCTTATGTTGTACCGCAGCGGAGGCTAGAAGCGCGAGCTCATAGCATTGGCAGCTGCCCTTACTGCACGAGAGCTTGTGCCGCCGAGGATGTGCTCTGAGCAAAGAAGCTCGAGCGTGTAGTCTTTCCCGCGGTACATCATAAGGTGAAACATAGTATTAGCGGCGAGATATTTTGGTGGCGCCCTCCTATGGTTCCCCTTGTGACGTCATTACCTTGCGAACAACAAGTTCGATGGTGTTTGTAAATAGCATGGTGGAAGCTTGAAATCATTGCGCTCTCAAAGGAACACTGCCAACACCGTCAAAATTAAGTTCTTTCATTCCTCTTATTTCCGTCGATGATAAATCCTTTTCTGACGTCATAGTCAGCGTTCGGCCAATCGTGGAAGGCCGACCACAGCGACGCTTTCGGTCGCGCACGTCGCCACACAGAACTGACAGCGCCCACACGGCTCATCGAATCTGTGAACTGCAGGCCCGCCTGTGCGCTGGCGAGAATCCATTGGCGACGCAGCAAATCAATTTATGGCCTTCCTGATCCCTCGCCATCTGAACTCAAATTTCGCCCAGTCAGAAAAACGAGCCTTTCGTCGCTGCTCTGAAGTCTTGAATATTACCATAGACCCTAAGGATATAGAGCGTGCCCATCCTCAGGGATGTCACACAGCTGACTGGTGCCACCCAATTATTGTGAAATTTATATTTTTAATATCAAACAAAATGTCCTTTCCAACGGCTGAAAATAAAGCCACCAAATACAGCATCAACGAGGACTACTCTCGTCTAATTCAAAATATCAGGAAACGTATGATCGCATTCGTTAAAACGAAATCTGCAGAATACTCATTGCACATTAAATCAAAGATAATCAGCTCAAAACGTTAATTGTTTGATAAGTCCTCAGCCTCACACACCGTCAAAAAGCATCCATAGTAAGTGCCTCGTCATCAAGCCGCAAAAAACGCCAATGTAATCACCATCAAGCAAATCTTTTTTTCTTTGCAATGTTTACTAAAATATGCCGCTTTCTTCGGCACCGTGATATCATGTCAATCCTTGTATTTTTATCAGGTAGTAATTTACTGATGCTAACAGAAACATGGTTGACTAACTCTATCACAGATGGCGAAGTCTGGAATTACTTGCAAAATTTCTACCCTTATCGTAACGATTGTAAAGGAGCATGAGGGGGAGGAGCTCTCATTGCCGTCAGCGAACGAATTTCGTATACTCTGTCATCAACATTACATCCGACCTTGAAATATTAAGGCTAATGTGTCCTGCCGTCCCCTAATCTGTACTACTTGGCGTCCGCTACTTTATAATTATTTCGATTTTTTCACATGAGCTTAATGATATCTTCGACCAACTTACGAGCAAACATCGTACACACACATCCCCAGTTTTGGAGGATTTCTTTCAGCATTTCGATCGCTGAAAGCTGAATTAAATCTAACACACCTTTCTTGTCGTCACCGCATAAACGGTCTATCTTTATTTCAAAAGTTCTATCATTCTTCGCCCGCCCATGCACCCTATATGTTACCTCCTGTACGCATATTCAACGCACCGGTCAGCCATTGCAAGTCTCTCGCCCAAGCACCCGCGCCACTGCATTTTTCTCCTGATTTTTACCCCGAGCAGACTCTGACTGAACGTCCTTTCCCACCAGATTGCTGCTATCAGCTGCCCATCAACTTGCCTGCCACATGTTACTCATTACCTTCAAAAAAATAAGATATGTGGCATTTATGTATTTGTTGATTGTAGCCTTCCCCTTATGTAATACATTCGAAGGAAGTGTTTAAGTAAATAATGTGAAAGTGTGGGCAGGTTTTTCAAGGAAACATCTCAGCGAAATTTCGTGTGTTCTGCAGTTCAATCGATATTTTGTTGTGTTTTGCCTCTTCCCTAATTGTAAAATGCTTCAATGTTTTTTGTTTTTTTCACAATGAATCCGCCATTTTGCTGTGGCATATCTTTACGAAATCAAAAAGGCGCCGTGAACCACGGCATTCGAGGGCAGTACTGTCTTTGTCACGAGTGCTCGTAAATTTCGCACTCAATACTTGGTATCACATCCCTGATGAATTTTTGAATCAAGTATGGATATGTTCCGACTCTTCCGGACAGCAAGAAATATTGATGCAATAAATAAATGTTGAGCTCTTATACAAATAGAGATCGATCGAAAGATGAATTAACATCCGCAAACTTCGGACATTCAGACGTCATAATATGCAGATTTATGTTTTAGCCTGAAACGCTGCCGGGTCTATTCGCAAATCCCAGGTTTTCATAACGAAGTCAAACCTGGCACTGCACAAAACAGTTAACAACTCAGTATAATTTTTGTTACTATCCTCATTTTCTTTTTAAATTTTAAACAAAAATGATTTATTTTTCTCCCTTGGTGACGTCAATTGTTTAATGAGCTCCTGTGAGCAACAGTTCGTACGAGTCCTTTCTAAATACATTTTTATATATCAATACAACTATTCCAAACATGGAATAGGAGCAGAACAATAAAGCACTAGGTACATGAGAAAATTGCAATGTAAGCGTAGACCGCTGCCACCCCAATCGACAAAAAAACTATAAGCTACAATTGCCATTAGTGTGTCGGTAACTTTCCGCGTAAAAATAAGCACGGCAATAGGGATACCTGAAAAGACTCCATAAAATGGCAACAAATATGACGCAAAGGAATCTTTAATAGTGGAACGCCACCCAAAAATCAGCAGCATCTGATTGTTAGGTGGCGCTTCTTGCTGGTGAACAATAACCAGCAGGAACTTGCAAACTGACATCGAAAACGGCAAAACATTTTGTGTTCATGTTTTAAACAAGCGCAGTTTCTGCTACGCCCCAGCAGTAGACCCTATATTGACAACGATGTTTTAACGTTTAACCAGACCCCAGGTCTAATTTTTTGTATTAAAAAACAAAACGTTCTTATTTATGTATGCAATAACACTTTTGTTCATGGCTCAATTGAAGCCGCACGAGTGTTTATGACTCAATTAAAGCTGAACGTGAAACATAGCATGCAGCTATGGGTAACATATCCTCTCGAATTTGTTAACTTGCCCGGACGCCATGCACGAAAAAGCTTTTGTGCCTCTGCGCAGACAGGGCAGTTCTAAAATATGGTCTGTCCCCTACGGGTGGCGCCTCATCGACAACAACTCACACGCAAAGCAAGTTTTTTTCTTTTTTCTTTTATTGCTTAAGTTTTAGAATCTAAAACAAACTTTTCACCTGCGCGTCTGCAATTGTAACCACGTGAATTTTACTCACGGCATCACCGCGTAAGATTTACGTGCAACACTGGACCTATAGGTCCATGTTGCATAATACGCATATTATACATCGCCATCACAACGCCGCTTGATATTAATGTTATTTTTGCGATAAACGAGCAGCGCAATCGTACACGCGGCGTCGGCGTGCAATTATGGGCTTGCCGAAGCTATGTTCACGCGCACGCTACACATGCTTGCACGCATGCGGCACCAGGGAGGCTATGCTTCGAGATGAGACAGGCACCATCACTACCTGTCAATGTTCCTCGACGGACATAACAAACGAGGCTTTTAGCGACATCCATCAGTTGCCATTTTCTGCTCGTCTAATTCGTTTTAAAATTCCTGTTCGTCTCTTTTCTAAGAGGACTTTGCGGTGTCCGATGTGATACTGCTCCCCTAACATGCATAGACCAAGAAATAAGCGCCGAAATGTCGTTGCAGTATCTCTTTAAGAGAACGAATGTAGGTGCACCCGGTTCACCTGTAAGCTGAAAGGCAGGGAAATTTGCAACCACACCCGCCATCCCGCTATCGTACGGTAATCGTAAATTATCCCTGGAATTCTGCAGGCAAAGCTAGCGGCGCTCAGTATGCTCAGTAGCAGCGTCTACCTCAGCTAGGAGATCAAGAAGGCAACGTCTACTCTGCGCTGTCTTCTTGATCTTTGTTTTAATCCGATAGCATTATTAAGCTGCTCATCACAGATTTCGGAGTTACCCTGGCCTCTAATGTTCCCCGCTAACTTTCCCGGAATATATATGTCACACGACCTGTATGCACCAATTCAGGTTCTACGCTAGAATTGAGCGAAATAAATTGAGGTCCCGACTTGGGCACCAATTCAGTTTCTCCGCTACATTTAGTGGAAACATTTGCGTCACGCGACCTATGCACCAATCCAGGTTCCCCGCTAATTTTAGCGGAAAAATCGACGTCTCATGACCTATACACCAATTCAATTTGCCCGCTAGACATAGCGGGAAAATTGACCTGACTATTTATGCACCAATTCAGTTTCCCCGCTAAATTTAGTGGGCAAATTTGCGTGAAGACCCATGCACCAATTCAGTTTTCCCGCCGCATTTAGCGGAAAGTTTGACATCACGATACCTATCCTCCAGAAAGTTTGATGACATGATACCCATGCTCCAATTAAGCTTCCCCGCCAAATCTCGGTGGAGACACACTGATGTCACGTGACCTGATATCACGCAACCTGAATACAAATTCAGGGTTCCCGCTATATTAAGCCGTGGAACGTGAAGTTAGCGGGCCTCAAAACAAAAGTACGAGGTAAACATGACGAATGCTATCGCAATTCACAGAAAACCCACAATAGTGGTTTTGTTTTTTAAGGGCGAAGCTCCTTAGGGTCAAGCCTTGTCCGTTCGTCCGGAGTCCGTGCTCACATAAAAGGAAAAACAATGTTTGCGCAGTCGGCAGGATTCGAACCCGTGCGGGAAGCCCCAATGGATTTCTAGTCCATCGCCTTAACCCACTCGGCCACGACTGCGGAATCAAGTAGGGGGCTCTGAGATGTGGTACTAACTCAAGAGCTGGGGTTTCTGTCATGGATGAAACATTGCATGTAGCCGCTCAACGTGTATACAGGAGAGGGCGCTGCGGTCAAATGCGTATATAATCGCGTTAAACTTTGCGTGCATTGGCTCAACGTTTATACACCAACTCCATGTTTACAAACAAACCGGAGCGCCCCTAGCGGACGCCACCGGCGCCGCGCATGCGCGATGGGGGTGTGGGCAAGAAGCTCGCCGTCGCCCATAAACAAACCATTGAAATGCGATGTTGTTGGCGTCAGTGTGAGTCCCCCTGCTCTTTTTCGCGTTCGAATTGTTGGTTCTACGTCTTCCTAACGATGTCTGATTATCTTGAGCGGCGTCAGCGAAATTACCGAGGCTCGTTACACCGCAAAACTTCGCGTGAATAATGTGACATGTGGCGATTCATTCCGCGTGGACGCCGCAGTCTGAACGCTAAAGCCTGATTCGTATGATGCGATTTCGCTCGCAATTTTCAGTCGCGATGCCGCTCGGGCTGCAAAAGCGTGAACCGTAGCTGAGATGGTCGACGTCGATACTAAAAATCGCAAGCAGAATCGGACGAAGTGAATTAGACATAACAAGTCGGTGATGGTCAGTGGTAACAATGATCAACATCTCCTTGTATCTACTGTTTACATCGAGCCTGCTTACCAACCTTCAAATTTAAGTCTTTTGAGGCCTGCACTTACTTCTTATCGCAAGTACCGGGCCAACATTTGGTCTACGGGCCGGCGTCGTCTAGAGAGCAGACGACAAGCAGAAACGTTTAAAAGAGCAGACGACAGTTCGAACGATCAGTCGGCCGTTTGAACTTGAAGACGCACTGAACGTAGTCCGCAGGTGGTCCGCACAACTTGACGGTTTTCTGGCGTCTATGTTTGAACAAAACAAATAAATCTGATGGCCACAAGTATCCGTGAATTCAACCCAAAGTGCTTCCCACCCAAGCAATCGTTGTCCCACGGCGCCTGCTTTTCCCTTTTCACGGCACATATCCAGATTCTCGGACGAACCGAGCACGTGAAAACTGACCTTCAAACCTTTCTCGACACTTTTGGTACGCCCCCAGTCGCGGCGTTTTGACGAGAAGGCAGGTTTTTGTCTGGTTCCTTTCAAAACAACGCAGGAATACACGTCTGGCATGGGGACTTCTGCCCACAGCCCCAGACCGGAAGTGCGACCGACGCGCCACCACCGCGCCATGACGTCACAGAGATGAGTTCGTGTATAGAGGAGAGGGCGCTGCGGTCAAATGCTCAAATGCGTATATAACCACGTTCCACACCACACATTCTCTTTCTGACATGGACCGTTGACTTAAGCGATGGAGATGCGTTCCCACGGCTTCTGGTGGATCCAAGCCGATCCGCTAGAAGAACCACTGGCTCTGCATTTCACCGACCATAAAGCAGTAATAATGAAGTCGAAACGCAACCCGGAACTCAGCACTACCTATGAGCAATAAAAAAAATCAGCACCTTCAACACTACCTATGAACAATACAATCAGTATCATCAGCACCACCAGAGCTTCGCCCCAATCAACATCATTCACCACGTGGAGATGCCGGTCATTTTTTTCCCGTATTTGTATATGCCTTGCATGTTTTTCTAGTGGTTCATATAAACAAAAGTGTGTTCTCTTCGTTATTCTTCTCTTCAGGATGTCTTTTTTTAACTTGCTATCTTTATGCTGCTTAATTGTACCGGCGTGTTGTCGTGTATCACTACTGCGTGGTGCACGTTAAAGACCCCGAGGCTAGCAGTCGTACTGCACTGGCTAAATTGCTCATCTGCGGCGGGTAACAATGTCCCCATGTTCTGGCAGACTAAACTCCTGCTGTATAAACTACTAACAACTAATTTGCTTTGTTTTTTGTTGCTGAATTGCCTGCTCATATTGCTCCAGTTTCTGTATTATGTTCATATTTTTAAAAAGCAACGAGTAACAAAGTTACTCCGTTACCATTATTGTAACGAACTTACATTACAAATTAGTGCTGCAAAAAAGTTACGCGGCCATTACAAAATTAATTTAAGTAAGCGTTACAAGTAATCCCTCAGTTGTAACTAAATACTTCCCAAGTCTGATTGACACACTTAAATTCCGAGTATATCGGTTAAATCCAAAATGGGTAACATTTTACCGGCCGATGTTTTTCGGGGTTTCTCGGATCTATGGAAAAACACGGAACCCTAATTATAGGACTTTGAAGGTGAATGTCACTGCCAATTTCATCGCTTGCTCGAATGTCTTGCTTTTTTCCCCTTTCATAACTGAATATGCGAACTCCATGATTGCGCTCAGGGGTAAACATAAAAAATTCATACGTGAAGCCCTGCAGGTTAGATAAATCTGAAGAAAACCTACTGCCACCATAAACCACTTGCCGGTATAAAAAAAAATAGGATTTTGATTTACCTCATTATCTCCGAATTTGGAGAATGCCAAACGTAATCCCCTCAGCCGGTGTATATGATCTCTTCTCCTTCTGCTAGTCATTTTTTTTTGCACTCTTTTATTCGAATACGTGCCGCCAAATAATTCACCGGATGATTTTGATTTCACATTTTCCCCGGACCATCAGATCGTTTTGAGACCCCTTTCTCTTTTATTCGCTTTGAAGTAACAAGGAATGATTTGATTTTCTTATTGTTGTGTTTAGCAGGTTGCTTGTATCATAAAAATAAAGGTGATCGAGCAAACGAGCTAGTGAGCAAGCCTACTGAAAACCCCCGAGGATGAGGGGACACAAAAAAGAGGACAAACACAACACCGTTACAAAAAGAGACAGTGTTTTGTTTGTCCACGTTTTGTGTCCTTCGTCTCTGGTTTTTTTTTTAGTTTTGTCTTTTTGTTAACTTTTTTAAAGTTGAGTTCAAAGTCGTCTCGTGTTTCCTTCCCTTCCCCGGACGCCTTTTTCTCTATTTGTTCCGTAGGTGTCTATTTCCTAGACAATTATTCACCCATCGTTTTGTTTTTTCTAATATTAAACTTGTGGAGCTTGCCGTCCGCGGTATAACGATGGACATTTGAATTTAGTCAGGCATTTTCAGTATTTCCGCTCCACGGACAGGGAAGCAGAATTTGCCTGTAAAAGTCACCAAGGAATGGCCAAATCGTGAAGTCACTGGCAGCGATGACAATATTGAGTGCATCCATTGCTTCATGTAAGAATTAGCCAGCTAAAAAAATGTTTGCCATGTGCATCGCTGAGCATGGAAAAATTAATCGGAATATCTATTTGAAAATAACTCCCAAGAAATTAACTAAGTGTTTAATAAATGATAGGCTTATTTCTGACAAATGATCTATTATTCTGCTGTTTTGTTTTTAGACGGACGCTTTCCATGAATTTGCATAATGATGTTAACTAGCGAGGTCGTTCTCTGAAGGAAGACATGACAAGCGACAAAAAGCTGCAGAGAGAATGCAAATTGCACTGCGTACAAGCGTAAAATGGCTGGATTGATGAAAACCCGGTAAGCTCAGAATTTTGTCGTGCTGAAAATAAGATATTCAAGAGAATCCCAAACTTCTGCTAAAAACAAAAACTTAAAAAAAACACAGTCTGATCTTTTGAAGAAAAAAAAGGATTAGATATAAATGAATCCTCTAAGTTTAGATAGTAAACAAAGTAATCGTGTTCCTTAGTTGCCATGGCAGCTTCACTGAGCTCGACTAAAGTCGTGCGTAGAATACGTATGATGCTCACGGAATCGGAACCACTATGATCGCTTTATCACGTGACGTCATCATGGCGCCTGGCGTTGCCACGTCACCAGACTAGTCACGTAATTGTTGTCACGCGATTTGACGTCACGTGACCAAGTTATGCTAATGACACGCCTTTCCGGTACTCCTTTCCGTAACGCCGAATTCTGCGGAACTGATGTCCGCTAAATTTGGCAGGCGTGTGACGATTTCTCTGGCATCACGTAATAATCTTCTCGATGATCGCAGCCCTTAAACACGTTCTGTGTTTTGCGCAAAACCCAACTGACGTTTTCGGGCATGACGTTGCACTCTAAAAACAGCTTGTGTTAACTTTTCTGCAGAACAGGAGACAACCATTCACGACGAACAATAGAACGATCTGAGCGAATGACGGAGTTCCGAAGACTATTGGACGAGAAGGATGCGATATACGTAGAGATATTGAGCATGCTGTTTCACATGCTCATTGTTTGTGCGCATATCGCATTTTTGTTGCCTAATCTATGTGTTGCGTGTCCAACGGGGAAAGTTACATTGCGGACCTTTGTTAGAGTGCAGTTCTTACTCCAAATCTCTCTGAACTCAATGTTGATGCACTTTCACGGTATGCCTTTTTGTCCAGAGGGGAAGCAGGTAGCTTTCAATACTCTGGAGCTCTCTGCGTCGTGATCAACTGGGCAAGTCCAAAATAATAAACATTTAAAAAATAAAAATAAAGATTGACGGTGCTCAATTTTGAATTTTATTCGTTCTTACTTGGAATCTAGGACACCTGGCGATTGAACAAATGGTGCAGTCGGCGGCGAAAGAATCCTCGCCAAAGGCGGCCAAGGCGACTTTCGAGAAGAAAAAATAAATTAAACGGAGTCTCGTGCAACCCATATATCCACTAGATTGTGCGTTTCAAGTTCAGACGTCGGTGAGACAATTGTCATGCTTTTCATTTTCCCAACGAAAAGAAAAACGACGCGAATGACGAAGATGAGAGTGTTCACAACCAGTGTAATGGGAAGAGAAACCGTGTTTCGTGACGATGTCGGCACGCTTTTCAAAGATTTACTCCACCTCATGTAAAAGTAACCGTTTCATAACACTGCGCTTGAAAACGTATCCACCTTCAGCGTTACTTAATGCCCAATCAGGTGATTCATTTATTTATTTTGAATGACCCACAAACGGCTTGATAGCCTCCTTAGTTGTGCACTTATCAATGTCAATGATGGCATTGATGTCAATTATCAAGGATGGTATTGGCAATGCATAGCAAACCTCCAAAATCGAGTAAGATTTAGAAAACAGAAACTCGGCAGTTTTCTGAAACGCCTTTCCTGTTTCTGTAAGCTGCGTCCCGCCATTTCAGAGAGTTTTAGTAGACCATACTCTGCGCCTGCTGGCTTAGTGAGGCGCGATCTCAATCTACGCTTCAAATTGACGGCACAAGCTACCGCTAGCAACGCACGGTCTACTAAACTCATCTACCAGAAAGTTTTAGTAGACCCTGCGATATAGCTTTGCATTGCTGGCGGGACCTCTGTGCCGGTAGTTTGAAGTATGGATTGAGCACGCGCCCTCTAGTCCCGCAATCAGGCGTACGGACTACAAAAACACCTAATAATGAACAGCGTTCGCTACTTTCCTCTTTATTGGCTGCATGCGCGATCGAAGCGTCGCTGTGGTCGGCCTGTCACGATTGGCCGAATGCTGTACTATGACGTCAGCAAAGTATTTTTTATTATCGGAAATAAGACGAATGTATTAACTTCAATTTTGACGGTGTTGGCAAAGTTGGTTTGAAAGCACTATGATTTCAAGCTTCCACCATGCTCATTAGAGACTTACTACCGAACTTGTTGTTCGCAAGGTGAAGAAGTCACGAGAGGCAACCATATGAGGCCCCACCGTAACATATCGCCGCTAATACTCTTTTCAGGAGCGTTTGCTTACTTACATCATGATTACGTTCTAAGTCACCGGAAACATCCGTTGCCTCGAATGTCGCGTGGAAGGCTACTACTTGAACTGGTTGCCAGGCGTAATACGAAGGTCTCCCCACGGAAGCAGACTTAAAGGGACGGGGTGACAATTTTTTTACCTTGCACAAATTCCGATTAGAGTAAACTTCTGACGTTTATAACCTATAAAACACGCCTGTAGTATTTCGCCCACGCAATAGCAGTCGCAAAAAAAATTAAAGAAACACGAGCAGCGTTCACCCGGAAACTCGTCGCCACAACAAGCGGCCAGTGATCCAGAGCATGCTCATCATTTGCGGTGAAGCTCGCTCGGGGCAGCTTTGTTTTCCACGCTACGGGTAGTGCGCGTTCTACTCAATTGGCTACCCACGCAGTTACGTGTTAATTTATTGCTGCGCAGAAGCTTGCAATGCCCGTGCTTGCACCATTAAAGGAAGTTTAAGTATGCTCACTCTGGGTTGTGAAAAATTGCACCCGGTGGCGATACCCAAACATCTTGCTGCGAATAGCCACGCGCTGTGGTTCGCAAAGCACAAGACACGCGCCTAACTCCAGACATTGTTAGGGTTCGGCTATAGCCATTGTAATGATTGGACATGATCTGCTAATGCTTGTCATACTGTTGATTATTAAGAGCCCAAATAGCGCGGATAGCGCTCAGTGCTATTCCTCATGTCCTGTCTGTGAGCCGGATTTAAATATCGTCACTCCGGGAGACTACCTCAACACTGCAACCTCTAATATGCGTCAAGTTTTTCGACAGAGAATTTAAAGAAAACGCATGGCTTTCTTCTAAATTCGCACTCAACAAAGGAGCCTTTTCGTCGGTGGCTTTGCGTGCAAGTATACTGGGATACCACTGGTCCCACTAAGTTCGCGTAAAGCGAGAGACATTTCAGTATGTGGAGGATTTAGGTGGTTGGTAGATTCAAAATTATTGTCGTTGCACCTCCCCTTTAAGCTTCCGTAACATGACGCAATCTAGAGAAAAGAAAAAAGAACGGTGCTGTGGAAACCTGCTTTAAAGCTGATATCGCAACAAAGATACAATCACGAGCTAGACTGCGGTTCTGGCTTCGAGACGTGGCTTTCCAGCGCGGGCGCTCCGTACTGTGGATGAACGTTTCAAAGAAGCGATCATCTCTCGCGCATTAAATCGTTGGCGGCAGTCTCCACAAGGGGTGAACGGAGGTATAGTCTTCATATAGACGCCTAGTTTCTGGTGTAATCTTTGTTGTGGGTTAAACGCGTCGGCATACTGAGTGGTTAGTTCAACGGGATCCATGTGTGCACTTGATGGTTGGTCCTAGAATAAAACGATATTACCGCTAATCGTGTCGATAAGCCTGGCCAATCTAGAGCTTTCCATACCGTCGAGCTCCTCTCCTCACTGCGCACAGGTGGTCGAGCTCGTCTTCTCTTACCTAATCAGCGCCAAGCTCCTCATTCCTCCTCTCCCAGTCGTCAACCAATCAGTGCTGAGCCTCGCCGACCACGCTTTTATCTGAAGCTTCACGAAATGCCGACATAACCTATCCAAAGAACGTTTCGCATTAGAAGCTGCGAAACAATTGTGCCTGCCCTACGCTTGACTGGCTCAGGTGATAACATGCAATGATAACGCAACGAGCGTTGTAGCGTTACGTTTTGGCGCTGATCTGTTATACTCCGTTTACCCTGAAGTCCGGTCGCTGTCGACGTTAAGTTCAATAAAGCCAATCAAGCAGCGGCAAGAGTGCATCATCGTGACGCTTATCGTGCGTTTGCTAAATCCGCCTAAACCAACAAGGCACAGTGAATGCGTTGCAATCCTGTGCCTCTTCTTCGTGCGCGATTTTTAGCGGGTGATGGCACAGGCGCAAATGCAATGAGGGTTGTGACGCGGCGCTTCTCGGCTCTTCTTAATCGGCTCCGTCTGACCGTAGCGCGTGGCTGCGATCGGACGTAATGTCAGACGGGGAATAGTAGCGCCGACTCTTTCGAAATAATATGAAACGATGTATTGATAACGGAGCCGCAGTGTTGTATTTGTCTTACGTCCCCTATCAGAGCCAAGCGCGGGACGCGGATTGAACATGACTGCTGCATCAGCGATCGGTAGAGACTCGCGTTCTTACGGATTGCATGCGAGGTACCAAGATAGGGAAGATGCGGGAGCACAGTAGGGAACATGCGGGGGTCACATAGGAAACACTGTGAGAACGCGCAATGACGAAGCGGCCAGTGTAATCGGCTGAGGTCGGAGTGGAAAGAAAAGCACGCGAGTGCATCTGGAGGGTAAGCAAACCCACGAAACAAAACAGAGACCAAGAAGAAACACATAGAAAACACGTGCGCCGTAACATGGTAGGCTTCCTTTGTAACCCCGCATTTCCTGCACTCAGCCCTATATAGAATTCACTACTAACTGGCCTTGTTTTCACACTTATACAATCGAGCTTCTTTCACTGTTCTCCGTAAGTTGTGAGAGCGCTTGCGCAAGAAGACTTCAAGATATAAACTTAGCATAACTCGAACCCTCAAACATATAAGCGTCCTTTAACGGGGCGGTACAAGGATATTGGGTAGCAATGTTTTTCATTTTACATAAGTTCACATGCCCTCCCACGTATACTCGCCCACAACATCACTGACCAAAAAGCTTCGTTATTCTCGCGTAATTTCAAGGATAAAAGCTGACGTTTTCTTTCAGTCTCTCCTTCGCATATCATGATAAAGGAGGTCTGGGGATTGCATTGTGAGTGTTTTCAGCAATGCGAACCACAGGATTGTTGGCACAAAGCGTTGCGATTCCCGCGGTAACGTTACTTAAATGCGGCTCATAGGTGGACACTATCACTGCGTAAGCATTCAACTTTAGCTGGTGACAATCAATGACTTGACATGCATTCGTGTAATAAATCATGCCCAATCAGTCCGATGACAGGAGAAGCAGAGCCTGAAGAAAGTGTAACACTCAGCTCGTGGTCTGTGTTTTGCCAACCCCAGCACCTGGCTATGATAAACTTTGGTGGCATATTATCGGCTCCAGATCACGTGGCTGCTTGTTATGTATGCGAATTAAAGAAGCGAACGCTGCCCGCTTTCTCTAAATTTTTCACTCTATACTGATATTACATGGCGAGAAAACAAAAGTACATTAGGTTCATAGGTTAAGAATATCAAGGAATTATCCTAAATAGTATTTGCTGAAAGTACAAAGATTGGTGCATCGTCCCTTTAAGAAGAAATCACCAAATGGCGTTGGAAAATATTCTGCTCCATACTTATTGAACATCGATATCAAATTTGCTGCTGGTACGTATATCATTTGTGTGACTTCATATTTTCTTTGAATTTGCGCGAAAACACGAGGAAATCAGCCGCGAGATCAAGCCACAGGATGGCACCAGCAGCTGTCACGGTGTTGAGCTCTAAGTAGCATTTAAACCTGAAATATCTTTCTGGCAAAGTGAGATTAGGCGGAAATATACGTTTGCAAAAAGTCAGTCACGTATTTTTCATTAGTACGTAGCAAGCCTGTATTTAGTTTGGTTGTTTGGAATTGTATTGTAGTGCAAACTAGGCAAAAATCGACAACGTGCAGAGACGTTTCTTTCGTATTATTTATGATCGCTACATTGACCGCAGTGTTTATTATGAGTATAACAGGGTTTTAAGACGATGTGGTTGTAATGCACTAAGCTGGTGAAGACTTAAGCGCGAACTAATATTTTTGTATAAATGCGATCATAGTCGCATTGATTGTTCAACCCTCACATTAGCTATTAATATATATGTACCGCGAGTGCTTCTGAGGGTAAATCCCACTTTCTCAGTTAAAAAAATCAACCTTTTCTGTCCCATGAACCGCATCCAACATTCTTATAACACGTTCAGTACAACCAGCATCGACATTTTCAACTCAAGTGTTCAAGCGTTTAGGCGCTCAATGGCTGATATTTAACTGTTACCCATTTCCTGTTCCCCCATAACATATATTATTTGTTGCAAGTGCCGTAGATTTTTTTTGTGTACTCCTTTTTAACTATGTGCATCCTTAATTCGCCTACTCGTCGTTCATGAGCACGGAAAATAAATGAATGAATGAATTAATGCAAAAGCGAAGTGCAAGACCCAGACGCAAATGAGTAACGACCACCCTGTGCCTAAATATAGCTCGTTGTAGGTCCATCCTCCAAAACAGGTTATGCAAAGCGCGATGAAGTCAACATCAGTTCTTCTGCATCCCTCCCATTGGTCGGTGTAAGCAATCATGAGGTCATAGGGACAAAAAATCGCGTTTTTCTCGGATAACGTGGTGTAAGCCTCGGTACATAAACAATTGCACAAAGATGTACTGACCCAAAACTCTCTTCTAAGAATGACGACAGAGTAGGATATGACCCAAATACTGCTGGCAATTTTCGTTTTCGAGCAGCATATTACAGCGTTGCAGAAATGTGGGAAGTAGGAATTTGTAATGAAAATGCACTGAACGGTGAGGTGAGTTATATCGTTCCGGTGATCAGTGCCACAGTTTGTAAGAATTACAGTCAGTGGGCGAGGTAGTTGGGGGACGTTTACCATGACGAATTTAACCCGTGACTACAGTTACTTGAGCTTCCACTGTAAAAAAAAAAACAATATATTCCACCTTCTTCTCCTGTCTCGGGTTAAAATCATCATGGTAAACTTCCACAGTTTGAGGTTTCTTTTATATATACTGTTTTATTCAAAAATAAAACCCGCATCGCTATGAGGCATCACAGCAAAGGGTGGTTCTATATGGAATAAGAAGCAACAGCTTGGTAATGATGAACTAATAAAAAATTTATTACACTCTCATTATTAGGAAAACTCAAAAAGTGCGCTTGTGCCAGTATTTCGCTTTTGGGCAACTTGTCAGTGGCAGGAAGCCGAGTTCTTTATTAATATCGAGTTGGGTCTTCTTCTACCCAATGAGTTTTTTTAATTTTTGGAACACACATTGTTTGCAGTTATATTGTAGTTATTATTATGCAGTAATATTTTCGGGCAGTGGGGGAAACTAGGCATAGGTGATGTAAAATAGTCCGTATGTTTAAATTGTAGTCAGAAGCTATATAACGCGGTTAACGCTTCATGTTCAAAACGATGATT
>JAZHYW010008104.1:0-24393 GCA_037355805.1 Ixodes ricinus | reverse complement strand
TTGAACGTCACCTAAAGAGAGCAAAACGTGGGCCACGGATTTGACAGTGAGTGTTTTGACAGCGCTCGGCCGATACTCCTGTAGACAGCGATGGAACCACAAGTATCAGCCGAACGTCGACAAAGCACTCGTATTCAATCTGTGCAAAGGGTTAGCCTCTATAGATCAACACACTGTATACAAGCAAGTCAGCATATGCCCTCACCAGGTGTGGAGGTGCACGTGGGCAGAAACCAGATTCCCGTGATGAAGCGTGCGCGCTTGCGCAGTGCCGAGAGCGGCACTCCACAGTGCCGTGATGTCAGGTTGAGTTGTTGCATTCCTACGGTATTCTGACCAATTCCGGTCGTCGTGGCGCGCGGGGATATCCTCCTGGTTCAGGTATTGTGGTAGGTTTCGAAAGGTGGGCTTCGGGGCTGTGCATCAGAGCAGATTACTAATCTGCTGGCTTTGGTTACGGAGGTTAGTAAATCGCATTGTGTTTTGCTAAACATAAATTAGCATCTACTTCTTGCGCAGCATGCTGAGCCCGTAGAAGTGCATTGCCATGTTTGTGAGAATGTTTACGGTCGATTCGTTCTTGGCTATTGTCGACAGGCGATGTGGAAACTACTCCAATACCTTTAACCTCTGAGGCTTTGCTTGCAGAGTTGCAAAGTTGACAGCTGGTCAGACCAACTAATTTCAAAAATTCAAGTTCTTACAAATCCCTTCAAACGATAGACACAACCATATCTGACCTAAGTAAAAGAATGACTGGACTAGAGGGCCACAACCAAAGCCTTGTAGCGTTGCGAGCAGACTTCGAAACTGCTTGCACTGACAGCGCCCACACGGCTCATCAAATCTGTGAACTGGAGGCCCGTGTGAGCGATAGCGAGAATCCTTGGCGACGCAGCAAATTAATTTATGGCCTTCCTGATCCCTCTCATCTGAAACTTTCGCCCAGTCAGAACAACGAGCCTTCGGTCACTGCTCTGAACTCTTGAATATTACCATAGACCCTAAGGATATAGGGGCGTGCCCATCCTCTTGGATGTCACACAGCTGACTGGTGCCGCCCAATTATTGTGAAATTTATATTTTCAAAAATCAAACAAAATGTCCTTTCCAACGACTGAAAATTAAAGCCACCAATTACAGCATCAGCGAGGACTACCTCCCGTCTAATTCAAAATATCAGGGAAACGTATGATCGCATTCGCTAAAACTAAATCTGCAACAATATTCATTGCACATTCAATCAAAGATAATCAGCTCAAAGCGCTAATTCTTTGATAAGTCCTCAGCTTCACACACCGTCAAAGAACGTCCATAGCAAGTGCCTCGTCCTCAAGCCGCAAAAACGCTCAATGTAATCTCCATCAAGCAAATCTTTCTTTCTTTGCAATATTTACTAAAATACGCCGCTTTCTTCTCCACTGTGACATCATGTCAATGCCTGTATTTTTATCAGGCAGTAATTTACTGACGCAGTGAGAAACATGGTTTGACAAACTATATCACATGATGTCGAAGTCTGGATTTCTTGCAAAATTTCTACCTTTATCGTAACGATTGTAAAAGAGCACGAGGGGGAGGAGCTCTCATAGCCGTCAGCGAACAAATTTCATGCTCTGTCATCAACATTACATGCGATCTTGAAATATTATGCGCTAATGTGTCCTGCCACCTTAATCAGTACTACTTAGCGTCTGCTACTTTATAATTACTTCGATTTTTTCCATGAGCTTAATGATATCTTAGACCGACTTACGAACGAACATCGTAACATGCATGTACATCCTCAGCTTGGAGAATTTCTTTCCGCATTTCAACGCTGACAGCTGAATCAAATCTAACAAACCTTCCTTGTCGTCGCCGCAAACAGTCTATCTTTATTTCAAAAGTTCTCGACACTTTCTTCGCACTCCCATGCACCCTACAGATTACCTCTCCTGCACGCATATCCAACGCTCCGGTCAGCCATTGCAGTCTCCTCGCCTCAGCACTCCCTGCGCCACTGCCTTTTTCCTCTGATTTTTACCCCGAGCAGACTCTGACTGAACGGCCTTTCCACCTGATCGCTGCTATCAACTGCCTACTCAACTTGCCTGCAACATGTTACTCGTTACCTTCAAAAATTAAGATATGTGGCATTTACTATTTGTTTATTGTAGCCCTCCTTATGTAATACATCCTAAAAAAGTGTTTGAAAATAAAGTGAAAGTGTGGGCAGGTTTTTAAAGGGAAACATCTCAGCGAAATTTCGTGTGTTCTGCAGTTCAATCGATACTTTTTTGGTGTGTTTTGCCTCTTCCCTGGTTCCAAAAATGCTACAATGTGTTTTTGTTCAGTTTTTTTCACAATGATTCCGCAATTTTGCAGTGGTGGTATATCTTTACGAAATAGGAGGCAGTCGCAGAACCACGGCTTTCGAAGGCGGTACAGTTCTGTCACGAGCGCGTGTCAATCTCGCACTCAATACTTGAGTACACATCCGCGATGAGATTTTTGAATCAGAGTAAGTGGATATGTACCGACTCTCCCCAGGCGGCAAGAAGTATCGGTGGAATAAGTTGCAAGGCTTCAGCACAAACAGAGATCGATCAGAAAGATGAATTAACATCCCGCGAAACTCCGGACATTCAGACGTCATAATATACGGATTTATATTTGTAGCCTGAAACGCTGCCGGAGTCTATTCGCAGATCCCAGGTTTTCATAACGAAGACGTGAACCTGGCACTGCTACTAAAATAGTGAACAACTAGTATAATTTTTAGTTACTATCCTCATTTTTTTTTAATTTCCCAAAGAAGAATGATTTTTTTCACCCATGGTGACGTAAACTATTTTAATGAGCGCGTGTGAGCGAGACGGTCCTAGTCGCGAGTCCTTTTAATGCGTGCCTATATCAATACAACTATTCCAAACATAGAAATAGGAGTTGGAACAATAAAACGCACTGAGGTACGATGAAAATTGCAATGCTCAAGTGTAGACGCGCCCACCCCAATCCACTACACAAAAAGAAGACTATATAGCCTACAATTGCCATTAGTACAATTGTGTCGGTAACTTTTCACATAAAAATAAGCACGGCAATAGGGATACCTAAAAGACTCCATAAAATGGCAACAAATATGACGTAAACTGTAGCTTTAATGGTGAAACGCTACCCCAAAAATCAACATAGCATGTTATTTTTAGGGGTGGCACTTTACGCCGGTGAACAACCGGCAGCAGAACCTTGCAAACCGACACGGAAAAAGGCAAAACATTTTGTGTCTATGTTCTAAACAAGCGCAGTTTCTGCTACGCCCCAGCAGTAGACCCTATATAGGCAAACGATGTTATAACATTTTAACTTGAGCCCAGGTCTAATTTTTTTGTGATTAAAAAAACAAATCTTTTTTTATTATGCGTACCAATAAAACTTTTGTTCATGGCTCAGTTGAAACCACAGTGAGGCTTATGAGCTCAATTGAAGCTTAAACATGAAACCCTGCATGCAATTACGGGTAACACATCCTCTCGAATTCGTTAACTTGCCCGGAGGACGCCATTCACGAAAACGCTTCTTCTGCGTCTGCAGCAGACAGGACAGTTCTAAAATGAGAGGTCTGCCCCACGGGTGGCGCCTGATCGACAACTCACACGCAAAGCTAGTTTTTTTTTCTTTTTCTTTTTTATTGCTTAAGTTATAAAATCTAAAAAAATCTTTCCCTGGCGTCTGTCAACTGTAACCACCGTGAATTTTGCTCATGGGATCACCGGCTAAACTTTACGTGCAGCATGGACCTATAGGTCCATGTTGCACAATCGCCATATTTACACATTGCTACAATCACAACACCGCTTGATGACGCGGCTTTGCGAGAGACGAGGCAGTGTAATCGTACACGCGGCGTGCCGGCGTGCTAGTTACAGGCTTGTGAAGAAGCTAAGTGTCTAGGCGCACGCTATACATGCTTGCACGCATGGGGGCACCAGGGAGGCTATACTTCGTCGTAGGGCAGGCACCATCACTCATCTATCAATGTTCCTGACGGACATTACAAGCGAGAGCTTTAGCGACACCCGCCAGGTGCCATTTGCTGCTTCGTTTAATCTCGTTTTAAAATTTCCTGCTCGTGTATCTTTACGAACAAGATATTGCGGTGTCCGATGTGGTACTCGCTCCCTCGCACATGTGCAGACCAAGAAATAAGCGCCGAACCTCGTTGCAGCATCCCTTTAAGAGCAGAACGGAATGTAGGTGCACGCCGTTCACCTGTAAGCTGACAAGGCAGCGAAAGTTGCAACCACACCCGCCGTCCCCGCCATCTTACGGTAATCGCAAATTGTGCCTGGAATTTAGGCAAGCTAGCCAGGCGCGCATGCCCAGTGGCAGCGTCTACCCTGCACCTGGAGATCAAGAAAACACACGCCTACTCGCGCTGTCTTGATTCCTTTGATCTTAGTCCGATATCGATATCATTGTGCTGACCATCCCACAGATTAGCAGAGTAAAGTGCCCCGGTATGGAAGATATCTGGGCCTATTCTTGGCCATATCAAACATTATATGATTGTATATGGCGTATACACAGACATCTGCGAAGCAAGCCAGACTGATGATACGCCGCAGGCGGCAGTACTTATCTAGCGTATATGCAGGCTTATTCATGCGTGCATAAAGCCTGATGGTGGCGTATATAGCAGACTGAGTTCTCGCGTGAAACATTGTCCTTATCTGGCGTATATACCGTTTATTCATGGCGGCCGGTTTTCAACATACTAAAAAAAGGTTAAAAGAAGCCTCGTTACATTGTTAGTAAAATGTGAATGACTCGTCGCTTCGCAATCTCAATAATAGCTACATAATCCCGAACTTCAGCTGTGGCGAAGCAGAGCCCGAGACTGTTTGTGCTAATTTCACGAGGATTTTCAACGCATGGGCACTCGCTATTTTTAGAGTGTTAACGATTCCAGCGCCGGATTCAGACGTGTGCTGCATCCTTCAGCTGCACCTCGGCCTGTATTCGGCCTCGTAGGAGTCGTAACGGTGTTGCTTCAGCTGCCTAGCGATCGAGAATTTCGACCAATTCCTATGGTTACAGTCTCTGAAGTGTAACTTGGAGTCACCTGACAAGTGTGGTATTGCACCAGTACCTGCTCGTATCATGCCCAACATTCTTGTCTGCTAATGTCAGTACTGTGCATTCTGTTCAAAGACCTGTCAACCTGGATGAGCTGCAGACATGTCTCTTATCATTACTGTATCAGTCTCAATACCTTCACAGACGCTGATATTAAGCTAGAAACGCTAAAGTTCAGAACGAGCTCCGCTGAGTCAGCTAAATCAGTTTTGGTTGTTGTGATCTCTCGGCTTGTAAGTAATTCCTGCTAAAACAACAATCCCGAGAATGATAATATTGTAAGAGATTTCGACGCCTCAGCCTGGGTGAAGGTTGGACAAAATGCACAGTTTCATAACGCTTAGCATTGACGATAAATTTTAGAGTGATATGACGATCACTTGAGCTTTATGGGACGCTTGTTCCAGGGTGACTACGAATGGCACTCGAAACTGTGTAACCATGGAATTGGTCAAAAGTAGTGATCACTAGGAGCTGAAGGATCACCATTCCTATGATTCCTCGAGTGCGGGCCGGGGCACTTGGGAAGAATTGTAGATAATAAAGAGTTATTAAGTGCTGATTTCAGGCTTGTGTCCTTTTTGATATGCCTGGCCAGATCTGGAATTTCCCTGACTTAGCCAGACCTGGGATTTCCATACTTGGCCAGGGATATCAGGCTATTCGCTTACAAAAAAATTATATCTGGCCAGATCTGAAGATTTCAGATATGGCCATGTCATATGCCACATATAACCTGATATGGTATATTTGCCAGATATAGCCTGATATCCTGACCAAGTATGGAAATCCCAGATCTGGCTAAATCAGAAATTCCAGATCTGGCCAGGCACATCAAAGGACACAAGCCTGAAATCAGCACTTTATATCTTTTATTGTCTGCAATTCTCCCAGAGTGCCCCGGCCCGCACTCGAGGAATCATGGAACAGTGATCCTTCAGCTCCCTAGTGATCACTACGTTTGACCAATTCCATGGTTACACAGTTTCGAGTCCCATTCGTAGTCACCTGAACAAGCGTCCCATAGCCTCAGGACCTGTCATATCACTTCTAAAATTTATCGTCAATGGCAGCGTTTATGGCTATTATGCATTCTGTCAACCCAGTGGCTGAGATCGTCAGAATCTCTTGCAATGTTATCATTCTCGTGATTGTTGTTTTAGCAGGAATTACTTGCAGCGAGAAATCACAGTAACAACCAAAACTGGGATTTAGCTCGGATTCGGAGCTGTTTCTAGCAATTTTTAGCGTTTCTAACTTAATATCAGCGTCTTTGAAGGCTATACGAAAATGATAATAATGTAAGAGATATGTCTGCAGCTCATCCAGGTTGAAGGTTGAACAGAATGCACAGTACCGACATTGGCGAAAAATGTTAAAAGTGATATGACAGGTACTTGGGTTCAATACCACACTTGTTCAGGGCGACTCCAAATTACACTCAAAACTGTGTAACCATAGAATTGGTCGAAATTTCCGATCACTAGGCAGCTGAAGAAGCACCGTCCCCATGATTCTCGTGTACGGGCCGAGTGCTGGGAGATTTAGCAAATTGTCTAATCCGGCGTAATGTTAATGCCTCAAAATAATTAAGTCTACATTGAAATCCTCGTGAAAATTAACACTAAATATTCTCGAACTTAAGCGTTGCCGAAAGCTGAGATTCGATGTTGTGCTACATTTAGATTGCGAACAATAGTCATTCACATTTTACTAACAAAGTAAATTTATAGCTTTTTTAACTTTTTAATATGTTGAAAACCGGCCGCCAGATAAAGCTGTATATACGCCGGATAAGGCTGTGTATACGCAGATAAGTCTGTAATATACGCTATATCAGGCTTTATATACGCTAGATAAGCCTGTATATACGCTAGATAAGTCTGTATATACGCCATATCAGTCTGTATACGCCAGATAAGTCTGTGTATAGGCCGTAGCATAATCTATGATGTTTGATATGGCCAGATATGGCCCAGATATAGATTTCCATACGGGTGGCCTCTAATGTCCCCGTTAACTTTCCCGTGAAAATTTATGTCACACGACCTGTATGCACCAGATTCAGGTTACGCTAAATTGAGCGAAAAGAATTGACGTCACGACTTCGCACCAGTTCGGTTTCTCCGCTAAATTTAGCGAATCATTTGGCGTCACGTGACCTATGCACCAATCCAGGTTCCCCGCTAATTTTAGCGGAAAAATCGACGTCACATGGCCTATGCACCAATTCAATTTCCCCGCTAGGCTTAGCGGGGAAAATTGACTCTGACTATTTATGACCAATTCAGTTTCCCCGCTAAATTTAGTGCGGCAAATTTACGTGACGACTTATGCACAATTCACTCTCCCCCGCTACATTTAGCGGAAAGTTTGACGCCATGGTACCTATCCTCCAGAAAGTTTGATGTCACGATACCCATGCTCCAATTAAGCTTCCCGCTAAATTTGGTGGAAACACTGATGTCACGTGACCTGAAATCACGCAACCTGAAGGCAAGTTCAGGGTCCCCGCTATATTAAGCGGGCAACTTGAACTAAGCGGGCCTCGAAACAAAAGTAGGAGGTAAACTGACGAATGCTATCGCAATTCATAGAAAACCCACAATAGTGATTTCCTGTTTCTTTTCCCCGTATTTGTATATGCCTTGCTCGTATTTCAAGTGGTTCATACAAACAAAAGTGTGTTCTCTTCGTTACTCTTCTCTTCAGGATGTTGCGCTTTTTTCTTGAACTTGCTATCTTTATGCTGCTTAATTCTACCGGAATGTGGTCATGTATCACTACTCGTGGTGCACATTAAAGACCCCAGGCTAGCAGTCGTACAGCACTGGCTAAATTGGTCATCTACAGTTGGTAATAATGTCGCCATGTTCTGGCAGACTAAACTCCTGCTGTATAAACAACTAACGACTAATTTGCTTCGTGTTTTTTAACTGATTGCCTGCTCATATTGCTCAAGTTTCTGTATTATGTTAATATTTTAAAAAAGTAATGAGTAACAAAGTAATTTGTTACAATTATTGTAACGAACTTACATTAGAAATAGTGCTTCAAAAAAGTAATGCGCCATTAAAAATTACTTTAAGTAAGGGTTCAAATAATCCCTCAGTTTTAACGGATTACTTCGCAAGTCTGATTGACACACTAATGTTCCGAGTATATCAGTTAAATCCGAAATGGGCAACATTTTACCGGCCGATGTTTTTCGGAGTTTCTCGAATCTATTGGAAAACACGGAACCCTACTTATAGGACTTTGAAGGTGAATGTGACTGTCAATTTCTTGCTTGCGAGAATGTCTTGCTTTTCCTCTTTCATAACTGAATATGGGAACTCCATGATTGCGCACAGGGGTAAATATAAAATATTCACACGTGAAGCCCTGCAGGTTAGATAAATCTGAAGAAAACCTTCTGCCAGCATAAACCACTTGCCGGTATAAAATAAATAGGATTTTGATTTACCCCATTAACTCCGAATTTGGATAATGCCAAACGTAATCCTCTCAGCCGGTGTATATAATCTCTTCTCGTTCTGCTAGTCTTTTTTTTTTTTTTTTTTTGCGCTCTAGCTTATTTGAAAATGTGCCGCATAGACAATCCACCGGATGATTTTGATTTCTCATTTTCCCCCGGACCGTAAGATCGTTTGACGCCTTTTCTCTTTTTATTCGCTTTGACGTAACAAGAAGATAATTTGATTTTCTTATTGATGTGTTTAGCAGGTCCCTTTTATCATGAAAATAAGATGTGATTGAGCAAACGAGCAAGTGAACAAACATACTGGAAACCCCGTAGACGAGGGGGACACAAAAATAAGAACAAACACAACACCGTTACAAAAAAAAAAACGGTATTGTGTTTGTGCCACGTTTGTGTCCCTTCGTCTCTGTTTTGTTTTTTAGTTTGTGTTTTTGTTAGTTTTAAACTGAGTTCAAAGTCGTCTCGGCTTTCCTTCCGTTCCCAGAACGCCTTTCTCTCTTTGTTCCGTAGGTGTCTATTTCCTAGACAATTATTCACCCATCGTTATTTTTTTTAATATTAAACTTGGTGAAGCTCTGCCGTCCGCGGTATAACGATGGACATTTACATTTAATCAGGCGTTTTCGAGTAATTCGCTCCACGGACAGGAAGCAAAATTTGCTCTAAAAGTCGCCAAGAGATGGCCAAATCGTGAAGTCACTGGCAGCGATGACAATATTGAGTCATCCATTGCTTCATGTAAGTTAGCGCAGCTAATAAAATGTTTGCCATGTGCATCGCTGAGCATGGAAAACTTAA
Organism: Ixodes ricinus; assembly: GCA_037355805.1. Lineage (NCBI taxonomy): Eukaryota > Metazoa > Arthropoda > Arachnida > Ixodida > Ixodidae > Ixodes > Ixodes ricinus. The sequence continues at coordinate 14,990 of JAZHYW010008104.1, read as the reverse complement.
TCGGAATATCCATTTGAAAATAACTCCCATGAAATTAACTAAGTGTTTAATAAATTATAGGCTTATTTCTGACAAATGATCTATTGTCCTGTTATTTGTTTTAGACGGACGCTTTCCATGAAGTTGCATAATGATGTTAACTAGCTAGGTCGTTCTCTGAAGAGGACATGACAAGCGACAAAGGCTGCAGAGAAAGCAAATTGTACGGCGTACAAGCGTACAAATTGCTAGATGGTGAAAACCCGATAAGCTCAGAATTTCGTCGTGCTGAAAATAAGATATTCGTAGAATCTCAAAGTTCTGCTAAAAGAAACTTAAAAAAAAAAAACAGTTCGATTTTGTGAAGAAAAAAAAAAGGATTAGATAATACATGAATCCTCGAACTTTAGATAGTAAACAAAGTGATCGTGTTCCTAGTTATCATGGCAGCTTCTCTGAGCTCGACAAAAGTCGTTTCCATGGGTACAAAGTCATGAGCTCGACAAAAGTCGTTGCCATGGCAGCTTCACTGAGCTCGACAAAAGTCGTTCGTAGAATACGTATGATGGTCGCGGAACCGGAACCGCTATGGTCGCTTTATAACGTGACGTCATCATGTCGTCTGGCGTTGTCATGTCACCTGACTAGTCACGTAATTGTGCACGCGATTTTGACGTCACGTGACCAAGTTATGCTGATGACACCACGTGACCACCGTGCCTAGCATCTAGTGGACGATCACTTGCTCGTGAAGTTAACATTTCCGTTACGCCTCTCCGTAACGCCGAACTTCTGCTTGCAACTGAAGTCTGCGCAAATTTGGAGGGCGTGTGACGATTTTTTTGGCCTTACGTAATAATCTTCTCAATGATCGCAACCCTTAAACACGCTCTGTGTTTTGCGCAAAACCCAACTGACGTTTTCGGGCATGACGTCACACTCTAAAAACAGCTTGTGTTAACTTTTCTGCAGAACAGGAGACAACCATTCACGACGAACAATAGAGCGATCTCAGCGAATGACGGAGCTCGGAGACTATTGGACAGAGAGATGCGATATACGTAGAGATATTGAGCATGCTGTTTCACTTGCTCACTGTTTCCGCGTATATCGCATTTTTGTGTCCTAATCTGATTATAACATTCGTGATTCGTCGGAATTCCCCGTGTTTTGCCGAGATTGACTGCCGAGATTGGCGAGATTGGCTACCTTGCAGACCTTTGTTAGAGTGCAGTTCTTACTCCAAATCTCTCTGAACTCCAATGTTGACGCACTTTCACTGTATGCCTGTTTTGTCCAGGGGGGGGGAGCAGGTAGCTTTCAATACTCTGATGCTCTCTGCGCCGTGATCAACTGAGCCAGGCCGAAGTTGTAAACATTAAAAAAAGATTAACAGTGCCTAATTTTGATTTTCATTCGTTCTTACTTGGAATCTAGGACACCTGGCGATTGAACAAATGGTGCAGTCGGCGGCGAAAGAATCCTCGCCGGAGGCGCCCAAGGCGGCTTTCGAGAAGAAAAAATAAATTAAACTGCAGTCTTATGCAACCCATATATCCATTAGATTGTGCGTTTCAAGTTCTAGACGTCGGTGAGACAATCGTCATGCTTTTCCTTTTCCCAACGAAAAGAAAAACGACGAGAATGAGGAAGATGAGAGTGTTCACAACTAGTGTAATAGGAAGAGAAAACGTGTTTCATGATAATGTCGGCACGCTTTGCAAACATTTACTCCATCTCATGTAAAAGCATAGCGTTTCATAACACTGCGCTTGAAAACGTATCCACGTTCAGTGTTGCTTAATGCCTAATCAGGTGATTCATTTATTTATTTTGAATGAGCTTGATGCCTCCTTAGTTGTGCACTTATCAATGTCAATCATGGCATTGATGTCAATTATCAAGGATGGTATTGGCTGTATAGCAAATCTCCAAAATAAAGTAAGATTTAGAAAACAGAAACTCGGCAGTTTTCCGAAACGCCTTCCTGTTATGGTAAGCTGCGTCCCGCCATTTTAGAAGTCTTGGGGTCGGTTGCACCAACGTCGCTTACCTTAACCCAAAGCGGCTCTTTCCTAAGTCGGCTTAGCGCCCTAAGCCGAGCTTGGATAAGCACGGGTTTAAATTCCGGTTGCACCAACGTTAACCCGGCTTTACAGACGCGCCCCTAGCTAAACGCTGGATTTGCCTAGGGAATGTAGGGACAAACAGAGCGAACTAGGGAACGCTCAGAGGGATGAATACGATTGGCGGAGAGGAATCACGTGATGTAAAAAGAAGAAAAAAAACTGCCGCAATAGTAGTAGTTGGCGTCTGCTTTTCGCTGTATTTCTTCGGTGAGTAACGAATTAAAGGTCTCCAAATTCAATCATTTTTTCGCTTAACTTTCAAAAACAGGAGTCAAAGCTTTAAATAAACACGAATGCTCTTTACATCTGTGATTGTGTGTTTAATATCGGTTGATAACAGAATATTTTGACAGTGACAGTAGTTTTCGTGCTCACATTTTGAGATAACGGAGCCATCGGGGGCCCCAAATCTCACCGAACGCGAGAAGGACTCTCTACTCGCTACATCGCTGAAGACAAAACATCATCGAGAATAAGTAGGCAGGTAAGATGACTACTGAAATCAAGTCATGCCTGAGACCGATGAAGTTCAAAACAGCGACGAACTCGCCACGGCAGCTGCGAAAATGCCCGGAAATCGTCGAATAGAAGTCGTCGAGATCTTGCATCAACCGTACTCGTTGCTATCAGCAAGGTGACAGAACTGCACTGTACCGTCGTTGAACTGATTGTGTCAAACCCTTTGGTAATGGAACTACGTATATTTTGCTTTAGTGACAAGGAAAGAAGGTATAACTATCAATACATCAAAGCGATACTACTGGTAGATCCCTTGATGATCATACAAACTGTCAATTATTGAACACGCAAAGGTCGCCCAGAACCATTTTTTATTCCTGCTGATAGAGAACCATAAGCTTGTTCGCGAGTGCATAATCAGACGAGACTTGAGCTATACGCACTCAACGCGAATACATCGACATGATACGAATGGTCACAGCGCGCTTACTCAGCGATGGCTTAGCATCAGCGGCTAAGATACGCAGTCCACTCTTGTACGCACTCAGGTGCGACGCAGCGTTCGATCCCCGCACGATCTGCGCTCGCACGTGTCGTTTTGTTACTTATGTGGCGAGATAAATTACGCGCATATTTACGACATTTCACTTATTGCGATAATTTTGTCGACGCAAACTTCAGCAGAATTAAAATAGGACTTCGCATGTTCTGAGAGGTGCGATCGAGGAGCTAGTCGACGTGGCCTTGCAGGTTGCTGGCCAGGAGTTAGCGAACTCGCAGTTAAGCTTGGACGTAAGGTCACTGGTTCTAGCGTTTTGTAATTAGCAGCCTAATAGCTGTCGTCTCGCGAAGCGGCGTGAACTGCAGGCAGAGGTTGCGCGGTAAGCTTACGCTACCCTGTGCATGGAACTACGCGCACTGCTTCGTGACAAGGAGCAGGTACAGAGCTATCGAGTATCTCGAAGCGGATGCTGCTGGTAGTAGCCTTGATGCTCGTCCAAACTGCACTTCTGAATAGCGCATAGGCTTTAGTACTCATTTTTTATTCCTGCTGATAGAGAACCAGAGAGCTTGTTCGCGAGTGATAATAGGCAGATCTTGAGTTCATACAAATAGACGGCGGCAGACTTCGAAGTATGAAAACTCCCACTAGTACATCACATCGTGCCGACGAGAACGGTTGTCTCTTCGCATCACCTGCCCCAGCCTGCCCCAATACAGCGCTGAACGAATCTCGCATTGTAGTCGTTACGATTTGTCGTCGCCACGAATGAAAGATATAAGAAGCAAAACATTTCTAAAAAGCACGATCACCAGAAAAGTTGCGGTTATAGAACGCAGTTTTCTGAAGTGAAGATTCTACTCGCGAGACAAGGAAAATTCACTGAAGGTTGTCTCAAAACTAAAGAAATTGAATTTTTGCAGTTTTATTATTTAAATGCACCGCAATTTGATGCAAACGGCAGAAGTGTCGACAATCAGCTGATGGCCGAGATCACGTACGGCTACTATTTCAACGCACCGATCGGATTAAAGGATATGCTTTGCAAGCAGAAATTAACAAGGTGTTAAATAGCAATACGTGACAGTTATGCGAAAATCAGTAAGTACATACGAACAGGCTCGTTGACAGAAAAACCAACGGGAAGACAGACGTGAGCCCCACAGCTCCGTCCGTATCTCGGTTAGGGCTAACACGCACTGAGAGTGGAGAGCAAACTTGAAAACAGGGGTCGATAAACACTTCACGAGACAATATTTTGCATCCTTGTCACAATCGAAGGCCATTCTGTCGAGACTCTCACGCTGTTGTGGCCTAAAACACTTTGTACAACCAATTTCGTCCACCGCGTCGACCGCCACAAACCAGCCGCCATGTTTATAATCCAGGATTAAGAAACAAGCAAAAGCAAAGCGCCCAATGTTGGGCGCTCAAGATAAGCGTAGTTTAGTGCTAGGTTTAGCGATAAGCGAGTTTGGTGCAACCGAACGAAACCGAAACTTAGCTTAGGTTCCCGGCTAAGCTCCGCTTTTCGCTAAGCGGCGTTGGTGCAACCGGCCCTTAGTAGACCATACTACTGCGCCTGCTGGTCAGTGGGCGCGATCTCAATCTACGCTTCAAAGTGACTTGGCAGAAGCTACCGCTAGCAACGCACGGTCTACAAAACTCCTCTACTAGAAGGTTTTAGTAGACCATACGATATAGCTCTGCATTGCTAGCGGGACCTCGTGCCGGCAGTTTGAAGTATGGATTGAGCACGCGCCCTCTAGTCCCACGTATGTCGGCGTACTGGACTAAAAAATACCTAATAATGAACAGCGCTCGCTACTTTCCTCTTTATTGGCTACATGCGCGATCGAAAGCGTCGCCGTGGTCGGCCTGCCACGATTGGCCGAATGCCGCTTCATGACGTCAGCAAGTAGTTTTTATCAACGGAAATAAGAGGAATGTATGAACTTCAATTTTGACGGCGTCGGCAATGTTGGTTTCAAAGCGCTATGATTTCAAGCTTCCCACCATGCTCATTAGAAACACCATCGAACTTGTTGTTCGCAAGGTGAAGAAGTCACGAGAGGGAACCATGACGAGGGCCCCACCGTAACATCTCGGCGCTAATACTCCTTTCAGGAGCGTTTGCTTACTTCACACGATTAAGTTATAAGTCTCGGAAACAACCGTGCTTCCGAATTGCGCGTGGAAGTCTACTACTTGAATTGGTTGCCAGGCTTAATATGAAGGTCTCCCCACGCAAGCAGACTTAAAGGGCGGGGCAACCATTTTTTTTAACCTTGCACAATTTCCGCTTAGAATAAACTTCTGACATTTATAGCTTATGAAACACGCCTTAGAATTTCACCCCAAGCAATAGCAGTCGCAAAAAAAAATTGAAGGAAAACGAGCAGCGTTTACCGGAAACTCGTCGCCACAACAAGCGGCCACGTGATGTAGAGCATGCTTATTATTCGCTGTGAGAAGCTCGCTCGGGGCGCTTCTGTTTTCCACGCTAAGGGTCGACTCTGCAAGTGTCACGTCATGGGTCCAAACAAACTGTTGCTAGGGTTGTTGTTATGGACAAATACATGTGGCTAGGTTTCGCTACGAAAATCCGACCGTTCAAAAATCAGGAGTAGGATTAAAACTTCTAAAGATCACAAATATAGAAAGCTTGAATGTCATATATGTTTCGACAGAAGTCGGACGGTAATCGCTTGTTTCTGAAATATTTACGACTGCAACTTCCGGTCCTCAAGATGCCTGCAGCAGACGACGAATGCAGGAAGTATGCCGTCTGCCACACGCCGGCCGGCCAAGCCGGCTCCGTCGTTTGAATCGTGTGAATAAGGACGATATTCTGATATTGCATCTGTTTGAAATATAATTATTTTCAGCAACACAAAAGAATTCATAGTGGGGTGCGATGCAAAACATGGTTTATCGAAAGTCCGGGCGTCGATCGAGACGATCGTCTGCTAAAAGATCGCATTGGACCCGCGACAAAAGCTCTTCTGGCGATCGGTCGAGATCCCAAATTTTGTTTGTGGACTCGCGCTATGCGAGGGTGCGTGGTATCGTTGTAACCATCGCTGCAATGGTTACTGAAAAATCGCGATAGACATGGAATTCTTTAATAACCTGAGCACCTCAATACTAATAATAATAATAATATAATATTAATAATAATAAACGAATTACCTTGACGGCGGACGATTTGTTTCTCATACTGGCCTGCACTACGCTGGTAATGCACTTCAGGTCGTCGTCGTAAATGATCTGCATGACGTGGTTTGATTTTACGGCATTTTCACCCCTCTGAACTAAGCTAGGTTCTTCACAGAAAAAAACGCACATTGCAGAGGCCTCTACGGCCACGGCAATTCACTTGTTTTGTCGCTTGTTTACGGACGCATTTCAATGAAGACGCCCGCTGCAACAGAGGCCAGCAAATCTATCGTGTCGTCTGCTACCAAAGCAAAGCGGTATGTTATACTTCAAAAATTACTTTCATTGTTGAAATACGACACTGAAACGACAAGAACATCTTCATAATTAGATATCAAGAAGTTAAGTTGCTAACAAAAAATATTTACTTACTTGTAAGCAAAAATCTAGCCTCATGTGGAGTATCCATGCATTAGTCCATAGCAACGTCCCTAGCAACGGTTTGTTTGGACCCAGACGCCATGTTGTGACGTCATCACTTACGGGGTCAATTGGCTACCCACGCGGTTATGTTTTAATTTTCATAGTCCATAGAAGCTTGGCATTGCACGTGCTTGCACCATCAAAGAAGTTGAATGTATGATCACTCTAGAGTGCCTTCATGCACACGCGCGCTTTTGCTTGAGTGGTGACATATCAGCCATTTTTCCGCCCGATCGTTTTTTTATGCATTTTGCAAGTGCCCATGTCACGCACCGAGTGCGCGAGAGCGTCACGCGCTAGCACATTCAGGGCAACAATGGATGTCTTCACCCTAAGACAGACAGACATGTAGGCATCCAGATCGCTCTAGGTTGTGAAAAAATTGCACCCGGTGGTGATACCCAAACATCTCGACGCGAATGGCCACGCGCTGTGGTTCGCAAAGCACAGGACACGCGCCTAACTCCAGACATTGTTAGGGTTCGGCTATAGCCATTGTAGAAATTGGACATGATCTGCTAACGCTTGTCAAGCTATTGATTATTAAAGCCCAAATAGCGCGGTAGCGCTCACGCTATTCCTAGTGTCCTGTCTAGTGAGCCGGATTGAAATATCGTCAGTCGGGAGACTACCTCAACACTGCAACCTCCGGTATACGTCAAGTTTTTCGATAGAGAGATTTAAAGAAAACGTATGGCTTTGTTCTTGAATTTAAACTCAACAAAGGAGTTTCTTGGTCAATGGCTTCGCGTGCGAGTATACTGGGATACCACTAGTCCCACTAAGTTCACGTAAAGCGAGAACATTCCAGTAATGTGGAGGGTTTAGGTGGTTGGTACATTCAAAATTAATATCGTTGGACCGCCCCTTTAAGCTTCCGTAACATGACGCAATCTAAGAGAAAGAAAAAAAGAACGGTGCTGTGGGAACGTGCTTTTAAGCTGATATCGCAACCAAAGAAACAAGCACGAGCTAGACTGCGGCTCTGGCTTCGAGACGAGGCTTCCAGCTCGAGCGTCCGTACTGTGGATGAACGTTTCGAAGCAGCGATCTTCTCTCGCGCTGAAATCATTGGCTGCAGTCTCAACCAAGGGGTGAACGGAGTATAGTATTTATATAGGCGCCTAGTTTCTGGTGTAATCTTTGTTGTGGGTGAAACGCGTCGGCATAGTGAGTGGTTAGTTTAACGGGATTCATGTGTACACTTGATGGTTGGTCCTAGAATAAAGCGATATTACCGCTAATCGTGTTGACATGCCTGACCGATCTTTAAGAGCTTTCCGTACTGTCGAGCTCCTCTCCCTCACTGCGCACAGGTGGTCGAGCTCGTCCTCTCCTACCTAATAAGCGCCAAGCTCCTCATCCCTCCTCTCGCAGCCTTCAACCAATCAGTGTCCAGCCTCGCCGCCACGCCTTTATCTGGAGCTTCACGAAAGGCCGAATAACCTATCCAAAGAACGTTTCGCATTAAAAGTGCGAAACAATTGTGCCTGCCCTGCGCTTGACTGGCTCAGCTGATAATATGCATTGATAACGCAACGAGCGTTGTGACGTTACGTTTTGGCGCTGATCTGTTATACTCCGTTTACCCTGAAGTCCGGTCGCTGTCGACGTTAAGTTCCAATACAGCCGATCAAGCAGCGGCAAGAAGTGCATCATCGTGACGCTTATCGTGCGTTTGCTAAATCCGCCTAGACCAACAAGGCACAGTGAATGCGTTGCAATCCTGCGCTTTTTCTTCGTGCGTGTTTTTTAGCGGGTGGTGGCACAGGCGCAAATGCAATGAGGGTTGTGACGCGGCGCTTTTCGGCTCTTCTTAATTGCTCAGTCTGACCGTAGCGCTGGCTGCGATCGGACGTAATGTGAGACGGAGAATAGTAGCACCCACTGCTTTGAATTAATATGAAACGATGTATTGATAACGGAGCCGCAGTGTTGTATTTGTTTCTTACGTACCATATTAGAGTCAAACGCAGGACGCGGATTGAACATGACTGCTGCATCAGCAATCGGTAGGGACTCGCGTTCTCACGGATTGACTGCGGGGACCAAGATAGGGAAGATACGGGAGCACAGTAGGGAACATGCGGGGGTTACATAAGAAACACTGTGAGAACGCGCAAAGACGAAGCGGCCAAGTGTCATCGGTTGAGGTCGGAGGGAAAGAAAAGCACGCGAGCGCATCTGGAGGGTAAGCAAACCCACGAAACAAAACAGAGACCAAGAAAGAAACACATAGAAAACACGTGCGCCGTGTCTGTGGTAGGCTTCCTTCGTACCCCCGCATTTCCTGCACTCAGCCCTATATAGAATCACTACTAACTGACGTTGTTTTCCACACTTATACAATCGAGCTTCTTTTACTGTTCTCCGTAAGTTGTAGAGCGCTTGCGCAAGAAGACTCCAAGATATAAACTTAGCACAACTCGAACCCTCAAACATGTAAGTGTCCTTTAACGGGGCGGTACAAGGATATTGGGTAGCAATGTTTTTAATTTTACATAAGTTCACATGCCCTCCACGTATACTCGCACACAACATCACTGACCAAAAAGCTTCGTTATTCTCACGTAATTTCAAGGATAAAAGCTGACGTTTTCTTTCAGTCTCTCCTTCGCATATCATGATAAAGAAGGTCTGGGGATTGCATTGTGAGCGTTTTCAGCAATGCGAACCACAGGATTGTTGGCACAAAGCGTTGCGATTCCCGCGGTAACGATATTTAAATGCGGCTCATACAGTGGACACTAACACTGCGTAAGCATTCAACTTTAGCTGGTGACAATCAATGACTCGACATGCATTCGTGTAATAAATCATGCCCAATCAGTCCGATGACAGGAGAAGCCGAGCCTGAAGAATGTGTAACAGTCAGCTCGTGGTCTGTGTTTTGCCAACCCCAGCACCTGGCTAAGATAAACTTTGGTGGCGTATTATCGGCTCCAGATCACGTGGCTGCTTGTTATGTATGCGAATTAAAAAGCGAACGCTGCCCGTTTTCTCTAAATTTTTCACTCTAATTGATATTACGTGGCGAGAAAAACAAAAGTACATTAGGTTCATAGGTTAAGAATGTCAAGGAATAATCCTAAATAGTATTTGCTGAAAGTACAAAGATTGGTGCATCGTCCCTTTAAGAAGAAATCACCTAATGGCGTTGGAAAATATTCTGCTTCATACTTATTGAACATCGATATCAAATTTACTACTGGTACGTATATCATGTGTGTGACTTCATTTTTCTTTGAATTTGCGCGAAAACACGAGGAAATCAGCCGCGAGATCAAAGCCACAGGATGGCACCAGCAGCTGTCACGGTGTTGCTCTCTAAGTAGCATTTAAACCTGAAATATCTTTCTGGCAAAGTGAGATTAGGCGGAAATATACGTTGCAAAAGTGAGACACGTATTTTTCATTAGTACGTAGCAAGCCTGTATTTAGTTCGGTTGTTTGGAATTGTATTGCAGTGCAAACCAGGCAAAAATCGACAACGTGCAGAGACGTTTCTTTCGTATTATTTATGATCGCTACATTGACCGCAGTGTTTATTATGAGTATAACAGGCTTTTAAGACGATGTGGTTGTAATGCACTAAGCTCGTGAAGACTTAAGCGCGAACTAATATTTTTGTATAAATGCGATCATGGTCGCATTGATTGTTCAACCCTCACATCAGCTATTAATATATATGTACCGCGAGTGCTTCTGAGGGTAAATCCCACTTTCTCAGTTAAAAAAAAATCAACCTTTTCAGTCCCATGAACCGCATCCAACATTCTTATAACACGTTCAGTACAACCAGCATCGACATTTTCAACTCAAGTGTTCAAGCGTTTAGGCGCTCAATGGCTGATATTTAACTGTTACCCATTTCCTGTTCCCCCATAACATATATTATTTGTTGCAAGTGCCGTAGATTTTTTGTGTGTACTCCTTTTGACTATGTGCATCATTAATTAGCCTACTCGTCGTTCATGAGCACGGAAAATAAATGAATGAATGAATTAATGCAAAAGCGAAGTGCAAGACCCAGACGCAAATGAGTAACGACCACCCTGTGCCTAAATATAGCTCGTTGTAGGTCCATCCTCCAAAACAGGTCATGCAAAGCGCGATGAAGTCAACATCAGTTCTTCTGCATCCCTCCCATTGGTCGGTGTAAGCAATCATGAGGTCATAGGGACAAAAAATCGCGTTTTTCTCGGATAACGTGGTGTAAGTCTCGGTACATAAACAATTGCACAAAGATGTACTGACCCAAAACTGTCTTCTAAGAATGACGACAGAGTAGGATATGACCCAAATACTGCTGGCAATTTTCGTTTTCGAGCAGCATATTACAGCGTTGCAGAAATGTGGGAAGAGGGAATTTGTAATGAAAATGCACTGAACGGTGAGGTGAGTTATATCTTTCCGGTGATCAGTGCCACAGTTTGTAAGAATTACAGTCAGTGGGCGAGGGAGCTTGGGGGACGTTTACCATGACGAATTTAACCCGTGACTACAGTTACTTGAGCTTCCACTGTAAAAAAAAAACAATATATTCCGCCTTCTTCTCCTGTCTCAGGTTAAAATCATCATGGTAAACTTCCACAGTTTGAGGTTTCTTTTATATATACTGTTTTATTCAAAAATAAAACCCGCATCGCTATGAGGCATTACAGCAAAGGGTGGTTCTATATGGAATAAAAAGCAACAGCTTGGTAATGATGAACTAATAAAAAATTTATTACACTCTCATTATTAGAAAAACTCAAAAAGTGCGCTTGTACCAGTATTTCGCTTTTGGGCAACTTGTCAGTGGCAGGAAGCCGAGTTCTTTATTAATATCGAGTTGGGCCTTCTTCTACCCAATGTGTTTTCTTTAATTTTTGGAACACACATTGTTTGCAGTTATATTGTAGTTATTATTATGCAGTAATATTTTTCGGGCAGTGGGGGAAACTAGGCATAGGTGATGTAAAATAGTCCGTATGTTTAAATTGTAGTCAGAAGCTATATAACGCGGTTAACGCTTCATGTTCAAAACGATGATTTTAATGGCGTTAATCTTATGTGCTCTCTATAAGACTCGGATATTGCAAGCTTCTTTATTGTTTTAACAGTAAAATAGTTTTATAATTGACAATAGTAGTTAGACCTACGCACAGCGGGGGTACGCACAAATCACACTGCACCAGGTATGAGGTCGGAACGGTTCCGAATTCGAGATGTCCTCCGTCGTGTGCAGCTTGTAGTGGTATGTCATTACTGTTGTTTGTTAATAGTATTTCAACCACCTCTCATTCAAGCAAAAATAAATTTTATGACTATGGCGTCTAGTAGGTTTTATAAGTTTGGAAGGTTCAGTTGTTTCAAAAGAAACACCGTTTGTGTCGGCTTGTACATTTTCATTACACCCATAATTTCTGCTGTTCCCTAATATTTGGTTTACTCAGTATTCCACCGAGGAGTTGTATTTTTCTGTTTAACGCAGAATACTTATTATCTCTCACTTCTCATAAATGAATACCCCTGACAAATAATACAAGTCGTTTGTTCATGCGCACACTAAGAGCGCGATCCAATCATCCGGAACTTGGAATCGGAGTTGTTTCACATGTTTTTTGCCTAGACTACAAGGTTACCTAGAAGTTGCGTTACATGGCGGTAACTGCATGGTTTTGCAAGCCCTGGTTTGAACGCTATTCTTATTCAACACCAACTTCTACGACCGGAATTTGTCTATACATTAAAGCCCTTGTGAATGCTTGACATTTCGCGGTGAAAATGCACTTCTCTCAAATTTAAGAGCGCGCCACTGCGCAGGGTGCGGAAGCAACTCCAGTCACTGGTACGAAAGTTTACAAGTTTGATTTGAAGAAGCGATTTAAGTGAAACTGTGCAGCGCTCTTTGAATTGAGGCCTTCGTACACTTAAGGAGAGCACTTACCAGCGTAAAAAGCCCGCTTGCGAAGCTCCCTCTCCACACGGACTTCCAGCAGCAGCAGCGACGAAGCAACACCATCGCTGCCTTTAGTATAAAATGTGCCGGCTTACGTCGAAGATTAAAAAAATTCCTCCCAATCTAATCTTCAACCCGCGCGAAGCATCGAGATCCACTTATCAGGGCTCAACCTCACCAGCCTCCTTCCAACCGGACGTGAAGAAAATCCTTCGGGGCCACGCAACAAAATGTTAAAAGGGTGTCACTCTTCGAACATCCAACCGTTGAGTCTAGGAGGTGTTCTTTTTCTAAAGCAACGCGCTCAATCTGCCGGAAGCGTGTCCAAAACAACAATCCAGAGATTGTGGCTTAAAGTAAAGGAATCAAGAAAGTTTGGGCCGACAGCGGACGAGAAAAATCACATCTGGAACTCCTTTAGCCCAACAACAAAGCTGACAAAACTCTTAGAGCTACTTGGGACTTGGGAAGTTACTTCTTCAAACGTCAGATGAAGCGCGTCTCTCCTACACGACGCCGGCCGGTTCGGTGTCGCGGTTTCGACTGTTCGCGCCCTCCGAGCCAACGCGCAGGCATCACAGAGCTGAGAGTGAGGGGAGCGGCCATCGACGACAGCGCCGCCGACGAGCAAAGCGGACTCCGGCTAAAACGACAAAAGAAAACGCGAGTCAGGGAGGCAGTCCATTCTTTCCTCTTTGGCTCCTGCTCAATGTCGGTTCCTATTGGGGAATGCTCACCCGGTTTGGCGGTTCGCGTTCATTGCGCCCTCATTTTAGCCTTTCTGTGTGATTGCAAGGCGGCTCGGAACGCCGGAGCGACGCCCATCGAGATAACATTTATAATGGCTCTGTCTCCTGCTGTCTCGTCTTTGCTGTGTAAACATTTTTTTTTTTTTATGGGGGGAGGGGGAGAGGGGGGGGTATTTTGAATTGGCGTTGTCACGCGGTGTTCTGGTCTCGGTCAGTCCGTGGCCGACAGAACCCGCTCGATGGCTTCATTGAGGTCAGAGGGTGTACCCGCGGTTTCAGAAACTTCGACGGCGGTTGATGGATGAAGTGCCTACGTGATTCGTGGTTGCCGCAGGACGCCGTACCCAGCAGGCGGGGCACTAAAAAAATGAAATCACTTTCAGAAGTTGGTTTTCCCTTCATATGCAAGTCGTAGTGGAGAAGCCAGCTTTAGGTGTGGACTCGGCAAACGGAGTTCCCGGCCAAAAACAGCTAATATGGCGCCGAAATCAGAACGAGAGTGTTGGTGATAGTGTTTTATTCGTTTATATATTTAGTTAAACGTAGTCCACGTCAAAAGGCTCAAGCAGAAATAAAAACCACATTGGTTACAAAACCTTCGTATATAAAAAGAGACACAGAGTCAAAACAAACCAACTTACTACTTACAACTTACAACCTACAACTGAAACTTACATCTCACAACTTACACCTTACGGTTTCTCTGCTAAATGTAGCCTTTTCATTGTTGTCTAAGGGAGAAAATTGCCGCTTTCAGGGTGGCGCTTTGTGGTTAGCGGTTTTAAAAACATGATACCTTATTTTGTTTTGTTTTTTCTCTCGAAGTCTAAATCGTCATCTAGTTACAATTTATTCATCATAACTAATTAAATGGCTACTGAAACACTTAAACATCGATGTTTTTTTGTCTCCTGAGAACCTTCAGAAGCGAGTGACATAACCCTCCTAGAACCACAATCGGGAAAATAATTTTCTAGCGTCCCATAGAGTTCACCAAAGGATCTGCTTTCTCCTTCAATAATGGCTCTTGCTCGTTTTTTTAATGACGTAGAAGGCGAAGGCAATATTTAAAAAATTAGATATTTCGTAAGTTGTATGTATAACAAATGTGAATGACGTTCATACATTTCAGTTACAAAACTATTACAAAACACTACACCGCCAAAACAAAAGATCCAGAGACAGGAAGCATTAGTGCCGATATATCGGTTGTCTCCTGTATTTTGTTTATTTCTTTCTACTATCGAGCCAGAGCTGGAACCAAAATGTTTGTATATTCGATTCGGTTTAGAGTACATAGCTTTCTGTTCAGTTGTGGACCAGTTTTGTACAGCTAAAATAATGTTTCAAACTGGTGCAAACCAGATCGAACCTGGTTGAAACCCTACATTTTAAACGTATTTTTCTAATTTTCTTTTTCCAATAGGAATTACTTTTTGTCCTAAACAAGTAGCTTCATAGATTTATTTTTTTATTTTGTGTACAATCCACGCGTACTTCTAGGTAAAGCAAACAAGAAATGCGTTATTTTACTTAGATGCAGTTTTAAAATATTATATTAAAATTAGAAATATAGTGTCTATATA
>JAZHYW010008103.1:0-30025 GCA_037355805.1 Ixodes ricinus | reverse complement strand
TCTGAGCGTCATTGCAAGCCCCGTGCGAGGACCAGACCAACTTGCGCTCCACATCGTTCAGTTAGGGCACCTGCCGAAAGCAATGTGTAATGACTGTGCCTTGAATTTCACCTAAAGAGGCAAACGTAGACCACGGATTTGACAGCGAGGGTTTTGACAGCGCTCGGCCGATACTCCTGTATACAGCGATGGAACACAAGTATCAGCCGAACGTCGACAAAGCAATCGTATTCAATCTGTGCAAAGTGTTAGCCTCTATAGATCAGCTACACTGTATACAAGCAAGTCAGCATATGCCCTCACCGGGTGTGGGAGGTGCGCGCGGGCGGAAACCAGATTCCCGTGATGTGAAGCGTGCGCGCTTGACGTAGTGCCGAGAGCAACACCACCGCATTGCCGTGATGTCAGAGTTGAGTTGTTGCATTCACGGTATCACGACCAATTTCGGTCGCCATGGCACGGGCAGTATATCCTCCTGGTTCAAAGATTGTGGGTAGATTTCGAAAGGTGGGCTCGGTGGATAGCAACTACTTCTTGGTTTAGCTGCTGAGCCCGTAGTATTGCATAGCCATGTCTGTAGAATGTGTTACGGTCATTCGTTCTCGGCTATTGTCGACAGGCGATGTGAAAACTACTCCAAGACCTTTGACCTCTGAGGCTTTGCTTGCAGAGTTGCAAAAGTTGACAGCTGGTCAGACCAAACTAATTTCCAAAATTCAAGTTCTAGCAGAGTCCTTCTAGAACAATAGACACAACCATATCTGACACTAAGTAAAAGAATGACTGGACTAGAGGGCCACTACCAAAGCCTTGTAGCGTTGCGATGCAGACTTCGAAACTGCTTCGCACTGACAGCGCCCACACGACTCATCAAATCTGTGAACTGGGGCCCTAAGCTGGACGCTTGGCGAAAACGACGGCGTGAAATCTGGCGGCCGCGATCGGCCAACGCCACACTTGACTTTTGGCGCCTGGCCAATCAGAGCCGCCGAATTTCTCGCCGACTTTTCCGCCAAGTGTCCAGCTTAGGGCCCCTAGGAGCCCATGTGTGCGATGGCGAGAATCGTTGCTTGCGAAACACCGGCAAGATTAGTTTATGGCTATCTGATCCCTCGCCATCTGAAACTTTCGCCTCAGTCAGAACAACGAGCCTTTCGTCACTGCTCTGAACTCTTGAATATTACCCTGAGACCCTAAGGATATAGAGCGTGCCCATCCTCTTGGATGTCACACAGCTGACTGGTGCCACCCAATTATTGTGAAATTTATATTTTAAAATCAAACAAAATGTCCTTTCCAACGGCTGAAAATTAAAGCCACCAATTACAGCCTCAACGAGGACTACACTCGTCTAATTCAAAATATCAGGAAGCGCATGATCGCATCACGTTAAAACGAAATCTGCACAATATCCATTGCACATTAAATCAAAGATAATCAGCTCAAAACGTTAATTCTTCGATAAGTCCTCAGCTTCACACACCGTCAAAGAACATCCATAGCAAGTGCCTCGTCCTCCAAGCCTGCAAAAAACGCCAATGTAATCTCCATCAAGCAAACCTTTTTTTTGTGCAATATTTACTAAAATACGCCGCTTTCGTCGACACCGTGATATCATGTCAATACTTGTATTTTTATCAGGTAATAATTTACTGATGCTAACAGAAACATGGTTAACAAACTATATTTCACAGATGCCGAAGTCTGGAATTTCTTGCAAAATTTGTACCCTTATCGTACCGATTGTAAAGGAGCACGAGGAGGAGGAGCTTTCATAGCCGTCAGCGAACAAATTTCGTGCTCTGTCATCAACATTACATTCGATCTTGAAATATTATGGCGAATGTGTCCTGCCGCCGCCTTATCAGTACTACTTGGCGTCTGCTGCTTTATAATTATTTCGATTTTTCACATGAACTTAATGATATCTTAGACCGACTTACGAACGAACATCATAATATACACATCCTCAGCTTGGAGAATTTCTTTCCGCATTTCAACGCTGAAAGCTGAATCAAATCTAACAAACCTTCCTTGTCGTCGCCGCAAAAACAGTCTATCTTTATTTCAAAAGTTCTGACATTCTTTGCACTCCCATGCACCCTATATGTTACCTCGCCTGCACGCATGTCCAACGCTCCGGTCAGCCATTGCAAGTCTCTCGCCTAAGCACCCTGCGCAACTGCCTTTTTCCTCTGGATTTACCCCGAGCAGACTCTGACTGAACTGCCTTTCCCACTAGATTGCTGCTATCAACTGCCCATCAACTTGCCTGCAACATGTTACTCATTACCTTCAAAAATTAAGACTATGTGCAATTTATGTATTTGTTTATTGTAGCCCTCCCTTATGTAATACATCCGAAGGAAGTGTTTAGGAAATAAGGTGAAAGTGTGGCGGGTTTTTAAAGGGAAACGTCTCAGCGAAATTTCGTGTGTTCTGCAGTTCAATCGATATTTTGTTGTGTTTTTGCATCTTCCCTGGTTCCAAAAATGCTTCAATATTTTTTGTTCGTTTTTTTCGACAATGACTTCCGTATTTTGCTGCGGCCTATCTTTGCTGAAATAGAGAGGCGCCATGAACCACGGCATTTGAAGGCGGTACAGTCTTTGTCATGAGCGCGTGTCGATTTCGCACTCAATACTCGGTACACATCCCCGATGAATTTTGAATCAAGTATGAGATATGTTTCAGACTCTTCGGGCAGCAAGAAATATTGATGGAATAAATTACAGTTGAAGCACTTCTACAAACAAGAGATCAATCGAAAAGATGAATTAACATCCTCAAACTTCGGACATTCAGACATCAAATTATGTAGATTTATATTTTTAGCCTGAAACTGTTGCCGGTCTATTCGCAGATCCCAGGTTTTCATGCCGAAGGCAAACCTGGCACTGCACACAAAATAATTAACAGCTAGGCATAATTTTTGTTGCTATCCTCATTTTTTTTTAATTTTAAGCAAAAGAAAATGATTTTATTTTTACCTTTGGTGACGTCAATTTTTTAATGAGCGCCTTTGGAGCAACGGTTCGTACGGGTCCTTTTTAATGCATTTTTATATATCAATACAATTATTACCAGACATGGAATAGGAGTGGAACAATAAAGCACTAGGTACGCGAGAGAATTTGCGATGTAAGCGTGGAGCCGCTGCCACCCCAATTCACACAAAAAAAGAAAACTATAAGCTACAATTGTCATTAGTGTGCACGGTAACGTGCTTTCGTGATCGAAATAAGCACGGCAGTAGGGATACCTAAAAAAGACCATAAAGCAGCCACAAATATGACGTAAAGGAAGCTTTAATAGTGGAACGCGCACCCAAAAATCAGCAGCATGTGATTGTTAGGTGGTGCTTCTTGCTGGTGAGACAATAACCAGCAGGAACTTGCAAACTGACACCGGAAAAGGCAAAACTTGTTTTGTGTTTATGTTTTAAACAAGCGCGGTACTGCCATACGCCCCAGCAGTAAACCCTATGTTGGCAACGATGTTTTAACGTTTAACCCGGACCCGCAGGTCTAATTTTTTTGTATTAGAGAAAAAACAAAACTTTTTTTATTTATCTATGCAATAAAACTTTTGTTCATGGCTCCGCTGAAGCCACACGGGTGTTTGTGGCTTCAATTGAAGCCAAACATGAGGCATAGCATGCAACTACGGGTAACACATCCTCTCGAGATTTGTTAACGCCGCCGGACATGCACATTCAAGAAAGCGACTTGTGCGTCCTGCGCGAGACAGGACGAGTTCCAAAGTATGGTCTTCCCCACACGGGTGGCGCCTGATCAGCAACAACTCACACGCAAAGCTAGTTTTTTTTTTTTCTTTTTTTTCCTGTTATTTTTTTGGGTTATAAAATCTAAAACAAACTTTCCCCTGCGCGTTTGCAATTGTTACCACGTGAGATTTTACTCACGGGATCACCCCGTACAATTTACGTGAAACATGTACCTATAGGTCTATGTTGCGCGCCAATCACCGCTATTTACACATTGCCATCAGAACGCTGCCCGATGTTGTATGTTATTTTTGCGAGGAAACGAGCGGCGCAATCGTACACGCGGCGTGGGCGTTGCCGGCTTGCCGAGCACTGACTATGTTCACCCGCACGCTAAACATGCTTGCACGCATGGGGCACCAGGGAGGCTATACTTCCGAGATGAGACGGAGGCACCATCAGTATCTGTCAATGTTCCCTGAGACGGACGCAACAAGCGGGACTTTAGCTGACATCCACCGAGGTGCCATTTTGCTGCTCGTCTAATTCGTTTTAAAATTCCTGTTCGTGTCTTTTCTAACAAGAAACTTGCGGTGTCCGATGTGATACTGCTCCCTTGAACACGTTTTGCCCAAGAAATAAGCGCCAAAATTTCGTTGCAGTATCGCTTTTGAGAGAACGAATGTGGGTGCACCCCGTTCACCTGTAAGCCTGACAAGGCAGCGAAATTCGCAAGCACACCCGCCATCCCGCTATCTTACGGCAATCGAAATTATCCCATGGAATTCTGCAGTCAAAGCTAGTGGTGCGCATGATCAGTAGCAGCGTCTGCATCAGCTAGGAGATCAAGAAGACAACGCCTACTCTGCGCTGTTTCCTTGATCTTTGTTTTACTCGCATAGCATTATTAAGCTGCCCACGCCACAGATTTCCAGATTATCTGGCCTCTAATGTTCCCCGCTAGCTTTCCCGGAAAATTTATGCCACGGCCTGTATCCGCCAATTCCAGGTTCTACGCTAAATTGAGCAAAAAAAAAATTGAGTGTCACGATTTGTACGCAATTCAGTTTCTCCGCTAAATTTAGCGAATGACATTTCGGCGTCTTACGTGACCTATGCACCAATCCAGGTTCCCTGCTAATTTTAGCGGAAAAATCGACGTATCACATGACCTGTGCACCTATTCGATTTCCCCGCTAAACTTGGTGGGAGAAGTGACCTGACTATTTATGCACCTATTCCAGTTTCCCCGTTAAATTTAGTGGGCAAATTTATGGCGACGATCTATGCACCAATTAAGTTTCCCCGCTACATTTAGCGGAAAGTTTGACTTCGATCACTATCCTCCAGAGAGTTTTGATGTCACGGTACTTATGCTCCAATTAAGCTTCCCCGCTCGATTTGGTGGAAACACTGATGTCACGACACCTGACGTCAGGCAACCTAAAGACAAATTCGGGGTTCCCGCTATATTAAGTGGGAACTTAGAATTCGCGGAGCCTTGAAACAAACGTAGGAGGTAAACATGACGAATGCTATCGCAATTTATAGAAAACCCACAATAGTGGTTTCTCATTGTTTTTTTCCGTATTTGTATATGCCTTGATTGTTTTTCTAGTGGTTCATACAAACAAGTGTGTTCTCTTCGTTATTCTTCTCTTCAGGATATTGTCTTTTTCTTGAACTTGCTATCTTTATGATGCTTAATTGTACCGCCGTGTTGTCGTGTATCACTGCTGCGTGGTGCGTTAAGAACTCAGGCTAGCAGTCGTACTGCACTGGCTAAATTGCTCATCTGCAGTGGGTAACAATGTCGCCATGTTCTGGCAGACTAAACTCCTGCTGTATAATCAACTAACGACTAATTTGCTTTGCTTTTTTGATGAATTGCCTTCTCG
The DNA here is from genome assembly GCA_037355805.1 of Ixodes ricinus. Classification (NCBI taxonomy): domain Eukaryota; kingdom Metazoa; phylum Arthropoda; class Arachnida; order Ixodida; family Ixodidae; genus Ixodes; species Ixodes ricinus. Next base: position 24,400 of record JAZHYW010008103.1, on the reverse strand, counting down.
TATTGCTCCAGTTTCTGTATTATATATTTTTAAAAAAGTAACGAGTGACAAAGTAATCCAGTTACAATTTTTGTAACGAACTTACATTACAAATTAGTGCTTCAAAAAAGTAATGCGGCCAATTAAAATTACTTTAAGTAAGGGTTAAAAGTAATCCCTCAGTTGTAACGGAATTACTTCGCAAGTCTGATTGACACACTAAAATTCAGTATATCAGTTAAATCCGAAATGTGCAACATTTTACCGGCAGATGTTTTTCGGAGTTTCTCGGATCTATTGGAGAACACGGAACCCTACTTATAGGACTTTGAAGGTGAATGTCACTGCCAATTTCTTGCTTGTTAGAACGTCTTGCTTTTTCCTCTTTCATAACTGAATATACGAACTCCATGATTGCGCACAGGGGTAAATATAAAATATTCATACGTGAAGCCCTGCAGGTTAGATAAATCTGAAGAAAACCTTCTGCCAGCATAAACCACTTGCCGGTATAAAGAAATAGGATTTTGATTTACCCATTAACTCCGAATTTTGATAATGCCAAACGTGATCCTCTCAGCCGGTGTATATAATCTCTTCTCGTTCTGCTAGTCTTTTTTTTTTTGCGCTCTCTTTATTCGAATATGTGCCGCCAAACAATCCGCCGGATGATTTTGATTTCTCATTTTCCCCCGGACCGTAAGATCGTTTTGCGACCCCTTTCTCTTTTATTCGCTTTGACGTAACAATGAATAATTTGATTTTCTTATTGTTGTGTTTAACAGGTTCCTTTTATCATAAAAATAAGGGTGATTGAGCAAACGAGCAAGTGAGCAAACATACTGAAAACCCCCGTAGACGAGGGGACACAAAAAATAAGAACAAACACAACACCGTTACAAAAAAAAAAAAAAGGAAGACGGTATTGTGTTTGTGCACGTTTTGTGTCCCTTCGACTCTGTTTTTTTTAGTTTTGTGTTTTTGTTAGTTTTTTTAAACTGAGTTCAAAGTCGTCTGAGGCTTTCCTTCCGTTCCCGAGAACGCCTTTCTCTCTTTGTTCCGTAGGTGTCTATTTCCTAGACAATTATTCACCCATCGTTATTTTTTTTAATATTAAACTTGTGGAGCTTGCCGTCCGCGGTATAACGATGAACATTTACATTTAATCAGGCGTTTTTAGTACTTCCGCTCCACGGACAGGAAGCAAAATTTGCCTGTGAAAGTCACCAAGGAATAGGCCAAATCGTGAAGACACTGGCAGCGATGACAATATTGAGTGCATCCATTGGTTCATGTAAGTTAGCGCAGCTAATAAAAATATTTGCCATGTGCATCGCTGAGCATGGAAAAATGAATCGGCATATCCATTAAAATAACTCCCATGAAATTAACTAAGTGTTTAATATATTATAGGTTTATTTCTGACAAATTATCTATTTTTCTGTTGTTTTTTTTAGACGGACGTTTTCCATGAATTTGCATAATGATGTTAACTACCTCTGTTTCACGCTTGTGTTGTACCGCAGGAAAGGCTACAAGCGCGAGCTCCTTGCTCTAGGGCACATCTCGGCGGCACAAGCTCTCGTGCACCAAGGGCAGCTGCCGAAGCTATGAGTCACGCTTCTAGCCTTCGCTGCGGTACAACATAGGTGAAACGGAGCTACTAGCTAGGTCGTTCTCTGAAGGAAGAGACATGACAAGCGACAAAAGCTGCAGAGAGAATGCCAAATTTACTGCGTACAAGTGTAAAGTTGCTAGATGGTGAAAACCCGATAAGCTCAGAATTTTGTCGTGCTGAAAATAAGATATTCAAAGAATCCCAAACTTCTGCTAAAAGAAGCTTTAAAATAAACCCGAGTCTGATTTTTTGAAGAAAAAAAAAGGATTAGATATAAATGAATCCTCTAACTTTAGATAGTAAACAAAGTGATCGTGTTCCTAGTTGCCATGGCAGCTTCAATGAGCTCGACAAAAGTCGTACGTAAAATACGTACGACGGTCGCGGAACCGGAACCACTATGGTCGCTTTATAACGTGACGTCATCATGTCGTCTGGCGTTGTCATGTCACTGACTAGTCACGTAATTGTTGTCACGCAGATTTTGACGTCACGTGACCAAGTTATGCTGATGACACCACGTGACCACCGAGCCCAGCATATAGTGGACGATCACTCGCTCGTGAAGGTTAGCATTTCCGTTACGCCTTTCCGTAACGCCGATTTCTGCGGAACTGAAGTCCGCTAAATTTGGCCTGAATGTGACTGATTTCTCTGGCTTCACGTAATAATCTTCTCGATGATCGCAGCCCTTAATCACGTTCTGTGTTTTGCGCAAAACCCAACTGACGTTTCCGGGCATGACGTCACACTCTAAGAACAGCTTGTGTTAACTCTTCTGCAGAACAGGAGACAACCATTCACGACGAACAATAGAGCGATCTTAGCGAATGACGGAGCTCCGAAGACTATTCGAAGAGAAAGATGCGATATACGTAGAGATATTGAGCATGCTGTTTCACTTGCTCATTGTTTCCACGCATATCGTATTTTTGTTGCCTAACCTGATTATAACACTCGTGATTCGTCGGGATTCCCCCGCGTTTTGCCGAGATTGGCTGATTGCGTGTCCAACGGGAAGAGTTACCTTGGGGACCTTTGTTAGAGTGCAGTTCTTACTCCAAATCTCTCTGAACTCAATGATGACGCACTTTCACGGTATGCCTTTTTGTACAGGGGGGAGGGGGGGGAGGGGCAAGCAGGTAGCTTTCAATACTCTGGAGCTCTCTGCGCCGTGATCAACTGAGCAGGCCAAAGTAGTAAACATAAAAAAGGAGATTGACGGTGCCTAATTTTGAATTTTATTCGTTCTTACTTGGAATATAGGACACCTGGTGATTGAACAAATGGTGCAGTCGGCGGCGAACGAATCCTCGTCGGAGGCGCCCAAAGGCGACTTTCGAAGAAGAAAAATAAATAAAACGGACTCTTATGCAACCCATATATCCATTAGATTGTGCGTTTCAAGTTCAGACGTTGGTGAGACAATCGTCATGCTTTTCACTTTTCCCAACGAAAAGAAAAACGACGCGAATGAGGAAGATGAGAGTGCTCACAACCAGTGTAATGAGAAGAGAAACCGTGTTTCGTGATGATGTCGGCACGCTTTTTTAAACATTTACTCCTTCTCACGTAAAAGTAAACGCTTCATAACACTTCGCTTGAAAACGTATCCACGTTCAGCGTTGCTTAAGGCTGCGGTCCCACGGCGGCCATGAAAAATGACAATATGTGCCCTTGTTTGCACCGCGATTCTGACGCTTAGTCACTACCTTAAAATATTTAACTCCATGTCACCTTATAAAATAGGCAATGGGCCTCCATTTGGATATATGATATCATATTTCTGAAGCAAAAAGCGAGATCAGGGATATCTGCGAATATTGGTTGTTTTTGGTCATACATGGTTTGGTAGTACAAATGGGGAGAGTTTACCGTTAGAGAAATTTGCTCCAAAGATTTCATGGTTTGTAGATAAAGAGTGTTTTCTTTGCACAGCGTGGCCCATTTTTTCACTTTCTTTTTAGTTTCGGAAATCGATCTCTGTGAAAATTGGCTTTACCGAAGCATATTCACGAGCTATTTTCTGGACAACTGTGGCATCTTTGTTTCTGAAACTTCTTATAGCTATTGATATATAAAACCTACAAACGTGTGTTAAATTTAATTAGGATTGACATATAGCTTTTGCTGTAAGACTCGCGTAAAAACCAATGAAAATGGTAAAATCAGACTAACATCGTTTGGTAGTACCGAATGAACCGGTATGGGTTTTCAACACAATTGATCAACCTCTTATGCAGAGACAACTAAATATGTGCTATTTTGCATAGCGAAGCCCCTTTTGCAATTTCGCATTTGGTGTCTCTAAAAAAATTCATAAAGTTCAGGCAAAATTGCATCCTTCTTAGACGCAAAAAATCACATTTGTCTATATTTATACTATTCGATGGAGTAATCATGTTTGTGATAAAGAGGGGTTAATATCTGATATACTATATAGCAGCTTTTGTTTTCAGTTAACATCTCTCATTTTTGTTTGAGGATGGACACAAACATGATTGCCGGTTCTTAGATGTGCTTTTATGGACATGAAACAGATTTATTGGCATCTAATAGTATTTATTGTATTGAATAGATAAACATTGCGATGTATTAGACTTTCACAATGATCTAGCTTTGGTTTCTTGATAGGTTTTAGAGCTTAGTTAGTTTTAAAAACAATTAAAAACTGTTTGGGTGTTTTATTGCGCTACCTGCCGGATGGCAGACGGACTGCTGATTTCTAAAGTTCAAGAAATTTTCGAGGCGGCGTTGGCGTTTGTATCATCATCAGTGTCCGTGTATTTTTGCCTTCGCATTTGGAAAATATATTGGAATATTTACTATCGACAAATAAATGGTTTAAGTACTGGGTCAGGTTAATAAATCTAAGATAAATGATTACACAAGCGTAGTGTGATATATTGTGTTGATTATTCGACATGATGGAAATCAATAAACAATAAAGACGAAAAGGAACAGAATACACCTGGAGTTCACTTCATGCCTAGAGCCACTAAGTGAGCTGCGCTTGGAGTATCGGCACTCCGTTCCCCAACATTGTTGTGGGAGCCGCCATTTCAGGTCTAGTGCAGAGCAAACGCAACTGCCGATCGTCGTGATTCAAAAGTGCGACTTCCTCAGCATTTTATCCGGTGTTAGGAAGCTGATGCAATATTGCTTTGCTCTGTCGCGGACTGTTTAAACATTTCTGGAAGACAGAAAAGAGTCTCCTGTGATTTTAGATAAAGCTTCAGATCACTGGCAACCATGATTTTACGCCACGATATGGCCAAGTGTCGTTACTCTGAAGCGTAGCTTATTTAATGACACTATTCATGCCCTTGTTCAAGGAGCTTGCAATACCTGAAGGGGCCATGACGTAAGCCCCGTGGGTTCCACAAGCCACTACCTTTTGACACCTGCCTCTTCCTCATTGTTCTCCGCTAGTGGCACTAGTGCCCTACCGAACCTCCTTTCCCGTGACTGAAACTGAAACTAAATATGAATAATACACCTTTATTATAGCTTATTTAGTTATAACCAACTACACATATTGAGAGAAGGAAGCGGTTGGGTAGGAGAAACGCGGGTTTTATGTGCGACCGTTCTAACCGTCTCAGAAGAGAGAACACGCGAGCTTGTGCTGATTTCAAAAAGACGATCCAAAGAAAAGAGGCGGCACGCTGTGTTTTTTGTGAGTGTGCGTCTAATTTATATACAGGTATATTTGAAGATCGACGATGGACGTCGATCGTCTCGAGGTAATGTAACGTAGTAAGATTATATAAAAAATAAATATAATGAAGGACTGCACGACTTAATTTTTTCAATTCTTGGATTGTAATATGGCGGTAGCCTATTGTACTTACTGTTGACGAAGAGCAATATGAGGTGACGAGGTAATGATTAATTGATGAGGCTCTATAAGGATGACGACATTAGTGGGTGTCGAACCACAACGTACAGTGCCAGACTTGTTTCAAGTATCGTGTACCCAAAGACTTTTCTTCACCCGCAACAAAATATGTTAGAATCATCGAGGATGATGCTTTACAACAGTACGTGGAACAGAAAAACTGCACTGTGCAAAAGTTCGACTTATTCATTAATATAAAGGACGGATTTCTAGCAGCATCCCCTGATGGACGGCTTGTAACAAATGGCCGTGTTGAGGTGAAGCGTCCCCGTTCCAAAAGATTTTGAAGTCTACTGAAACCGCAAAAGAGTATCAGGCGAAACATAAAAAAAGAGCCTGGTGTGAAAGTTCCAAATCACCACCATAGATTCTACTACCAAAGACAAGGGCAGTTACACAATACACAAAGAGATTTTTGTGATTTCGTTATATTTACACTCAAGGGCATTGATATCCAACGTCTTCAGAGGGATGACACCATCTGGCCAAACAACATAGAGCCTTTTCTGCTCAAGTTTTACATGAAAGGCCGGACTTCCGCTGAAATTCCTCACGTAAGCGAGTTGTCCGATCGAATAAACTGCCATTACTCCCGATCTGGGAATCTCTCGATCTTCGTTCGTAGGCCATAGTGTCATGAGATCGAGGGGTGTGGCTCTTCCTCTGCCGAACATTGCTTCGGTTGGTGTTTTTCCCGTGGAAGATGAGACCGTAATGTGGTGCCGGAACAAGAACTTGGCGATTCTTCACTGAACTGCTTCTCCCGTAAGCTTCAAGAGACCTTTCTTCGTTTCGCACACCATCTGTTCTGCTTGCCCATTAGTTGCAGGATGGTATGGTTAACTAATGTAATGCCTGACGCCATTTTCTGTTTGTTTTTTAGAACCTTGTTTATTTTTTTATAAACGAGATTCGGCGCGTTATCGGAGAAAAGTATTTTCCGTAGGGCAAAACTAGCGAAACGAGTGAGTAGAACGTCAATGACGCCTTTGTACGTCGTGGCATGCATCGTGTAAACTTCCAACCACTTAGAGTACGCATCGACCATGACTCCGCGGATGCGGATACGTTTCGCCATGCACCCGCCGACTGAAGAGTGGATCGTTTTCAGTTACTGTTCATAATGGCGCTAGACTCGAGGAAAACTTCAAGGCTTTCCGCGAAGTTAGCCCAGGTGCCAACACTTTTGTCGAAAGCGGTAAGTGCTCGAAACGTCAACAACGTCGGTAGCGACGTGCTGTGCTTGTCACTTGACGCTTACCATTCGCTGAGACGAAACTTGCTTGTACGTCTGCCACGAGTCGTCCGATATCAGGTCATCACCGCAACTCCATCTCCCGACAAAACAGTTTTTATTGTCCGCATGTCTATAGTTAGCAACCATGTGAACTTATAAATTCCCGAACGCTCATCACTTGCCGTCACTAAACGCCGCTCAATCATAGTGTCTTCATGGATAATAAATGTCTTCCTATTTATACTGATGCTTTTCATCATATTCCTCCTAAGCTGTACTTACAACATAATGTGTGTCAGTACTTCCGAAAATATTGCAACGGCGCTTGTTTTCTGGGAACTATAATGTAACAACCATTACAATATCTTCCGGATACCGTGAAACACAATATTTTGTTACGTCACTTTTCAGTCGTCATTGTAATTTCAAGGTAAATACCGTAAATTGCGAAGCAGTTTACTAGACGTCCGCTCCCACTGGTGTCTTGGAAGATTGAGTCTACTGAGCGTGCATTCCTGCCGAATAATTTTTCATTGACAGAATATTGACACGTCAATCAACAATTGATTCCTTCTTGGTAAGATTTATTGCGAAAGCCCGTCGCAACCGCCGAACCGCATGTCCCTATATCAGCCTGATCGCTATTGAGCCAGCTGTGCACAGCTGGCAGCGGCGCGAGCAAGGCCACGAGGGGAACGTGATGGTGCTCGAGCCATCCACCGTGAACCAATATTTCGGCCACCCCACGGGTGCGTGTCGCCATCTATTGGTTGAACTAACGCCTTGTTCAAGATAGCTGCCGTGGGACCGCAGCCTTAATGCCCAATCAGGTGATTCATTTATTTATTTTGAATGACCCACAAACAGCTTGATGCCTCCTTAGTTGTGCACTGATCAATGTCAATGATGGCATTGATGTCAATTATCAAGGATGGTATCGGCTGTATAGCAAATCTCCAAAATCAAGTAAGATTTAGAAAACAGAAACTCGGCAGTTTTCAGAAACGCCTTTCCTGTTAATGTAAGCTGCGTCCCGCCATTTCGGAGAGTCTTCGTAGACCATACTCTGCGCCTGCTGGCTTAGTGGGCGCGATCTCAATCTACGCTTCAAATTGACGGCACAAGCCACCGCTAGCAACGCACGGTCTACTAAACTCCTCTACTAGAAAGTTTTAGCAGACCGTACGATATAGCTTTGCATTGCTAGCGGGACCTCGTGCCGGCAGTTTGAAGTATGGATTGAGCACGCGCCCTCTAGTCCCGTAATAGGCGTACGGACTATAAAAACACCTAATAATGAACAGCGTTCGCTACTTTCCTCTTTATTTGCTACATGCATGATCAAAAGCGTCGCTGTGGTTGGCCTGCCACGATTGGCCGAATGCTGGCTATGACGTCAGCAAAGTATTTTTTTTAAACGGTAATAAGAGGAATGTATGAACTTCAATTTTGACGGTATTGGCAATGTTGGTTTTAGAGCGCTATGATTTCAAGCTTCCACCATGCTCATTAGAAACACTACCAAACTTGTTGTTCGCAAGGTGAAGAAGTCACGAGAGGCAACCATATGAGGGCCCCACCGTAACATATCGCCACTATACTTCGTTTCAGCTTGGGTCCAGACGCAGCCGATGCTACAAGCGCGATCTTCGGGCTTTCAGCGTCCCTGCCAAGCACGCGCGCTCGTACAGTGCAAGCACTGTCCAGGGCCACATGCTCGCGCTTGTAGCATCGGCTGCGTCTGGACCCAAGGTGAAACGAAGTATAATACTCCTTTCAGGAGCGTTTGCTTACTTCATCACGATTACGTTATAAGCCACCGAAACATCCGTGCCTCGAATGTCGCGTGGGAGGCTACTACTTGAACTGGTTGCCAGGTTTAACACGAAGGTCTCCCCACGGAAGCAGACTTAAAGGGGCGTGGCAACCATTTTTTTCTACCTTGCACAAATTCCGCTTAGAATAAACATCTGACGTTTATAACCTATGAAACACGCCTGAGTATTTCACCCCACGCAATAGCAGTCGCAGAAAAAAAATTAAAGAAAAATGAGCAGCGTTCACCCGGGAATTCGTCGCCACAACAAGCGGCCACGTGATCTAGAGCATGATTATTATTCGCGGTGACAAGCTCGCTCGGGGCGCTTCTGTTTTCGACGCTACGGGTAGTGCGCGTTCTACCCAATTGGCTACCCACGCGGTTATGTTTTATTTTTCAAAGTGCATAGAAGCTTGGCATTGCACGTGCTTGCACCATCAAAGGAAGTTGAAGTATGCTCACTCTAGGTTGTGAAAAAATTGCAACCGGTGGCGATACCAAAACATCTCGCCGCGAATAGCCACGCGCTGTGGTTCGCAAAGCACAGGACATGCGCCTAACTCCAGACATTGTTAGGGTTCGGCTATAGCCATTGTAAAGATTGGACATGATCTGCTAATACTTGTCATGCTATTGATTATTAGGAGCCCAAATAGCGCGGATAGCGCTGAAGCTATTCCTCGTGTCTTGCCTGTGAGCCGGATTTAGATATCGTCACGCGGGGGACTACCTCAACACTGCAACCTTCGATATACGCCTAGTTTTTCGATAGAGAGATTTAAAGAAAACGCATGGCTTTGTTCTTGAATTTACACTCAACAAAGGAGTTTAATGGTCAGTGGCTTTGCGTGCGAGTATACTGGGATACCACTAGTCTCACTAAGTTCGCGTAAAGCGAGGACATTCCAGTAATGTGGAGGGTTTAGGTGGTTGGTACATTCAATATTCATATCGTTGCACCGCCCCTTTAAGGCCTGTTCACACATGAAGCGGAGCGCTACAAGCGTAGCGCTTACCTCGCGCTAAGCGCGTGCTGACAGGAGCGTTCACCAGCTATGTATCTCACCGTCAAAACTGTTGCTCATGGCAGACGATAAGTAGCTGACGGCACGTGAGGAGCGCTACATTAGCGCTTCGCTGCATGTGAGAACCGATCTTAAAGGTCGGTTCTCACATGCAGCGAAGCGCTAATGTAGCGCTCCTCACGTGCCGTCAGCTACTATCGTCTGCCATGAGCAACTGTTTTGACGGTGAGATACATAGCTGGTGAACGCTCCCATCAGCACGCGCTTAGCGCGAGGTAACGCTACGCTTGTAACGCTCCGCTTCATGTGTGAACAGACGCTAAAGCTTCCTTAACATGACGCAATCTAAGAGAAAGAAAAAAAGAACGGTGCTGTAGGAACCTGCTTTAAAGCTGATATCGCAACCAAAGATACAAGCACGAGCTAGACCGCGGTTCTGGCTTCGCGACGTGGCTTTCCAGCGCGAGCGCTCGTACTGTAGATGAACGTTTCGCTGCAGTCTCCACCAAGGGGTGAACGGAGTATAGTCTTTATATAGACGCCTAGTTTCTGGTGTAATCTTTGTTGTGGGTTAAACGCGTCGGCAATAGTGAGTGGTTAGATCAACAGGATCCATGTGTGCACTTGATGGTTGGTCCTAGAAAAAAGCGATATTACCGCTAATCGTGTTGATACCGCTAATCGTGTTGATAAGCCTGGCAATTTTTAAGAGCTCTCCATACTGTCGAGCTCCTCTCCCTCACTCCGCACAGGTGGTCGAGCTCGTCTTCTACCAAATCAGCACAAAACTCCTCATTCCTCCTCTCCCAGCCGTCAACCAATCAGTGTCGAGCCTCGCCGCCACGCTTTTATCTGTGCTTCACGAAAGGCCGAATAACCTATCCAAAAAACGTTTCGCATTAAAAGTGCGAAATAATTGTGCCTGCCTAAGCTTGACTGGCTCAGCTGATAATATGCATTGATAACGCAACGAGCGTTGTGACGTTACGTTTTGGCGCTGATCTGTTATACTCCGTTTACCCTGAAGTCCGGTCGCTGTCGTCGTTAAGTTCCAATAAAGCCGATCAAGCAGCGGCAAAAGTACATCATCGTGACGCTTATCGTGCCTTTGCTAAATCCGCCTAGACCAACAAGGCACATTGAATGCGTTGCAATCCTGTGCTTTCTTCTTGCGTGTTTTCTTAGCGGGTGATGGCACAGGCGCAAATGCAATGAGGGTTGTGACATGGCACTTCTCGGCTTCTTAATTGCTCCGTCTGACCGTAGCGCTGGCTGCGATCGGACGTAATGTGCCAGACGGAGAATAGTAGCACCCACTGCTTTGAATTAATATGAAACGATGTATTGATAACAGAGCCGCAGTGTTGTATTTGTTTTTTACGTACCATATTAGAGTCAAACGCGGGACGCGGATTGAACATGACTGCTGCATCAGCAATCGGTAGGGACTCGCGTTCTCACGGATTGAATGGGGGGACCAAGATAGGGAAGATACGGGAGCACAGTAGGGAACATGTGAGGGTTACATAAAAAAACACTGTGAGAACGCGCAATGACGAAGCGGCCAAGTGTCATCGGTTGAGGTCGGAGGCGAAGAAAAGCACGCGAGCGCATCTGGAAGGTAAGCAAACCCACGAAACAAAACAGGGACCAAGAAAGAAACACATAGAAAACACGTGCGCCGTGTCTGTGGTAGGCTTCCTGTGTACCCCCGCATTTCCTGCACTCAGCCCCATATAGAATCACTACTAACTGACCTTGTTTTCCACACTTATACAATAAAGCTTCTTTTACTGTTCTCCGTAAGTAGTAGAGCGCTTGTGCAATAAGACTCCAAGATATAAACTTAGCACAACTCGAACCCTCAAACATGTAAGTTTCCTTTAACGGGGCGGTACAAGGATATTGGGTAGCAACGTTTTTAATTTTACATAAGTTTACGTGCGCTCCCACGTATGCTCGCACGCAACATCACTGACCAAAAAGCTTCGTTCTTCTCGCGTAATTCCAAGGATAAAAGCTGACGTTTTCTTTCAGTCTCTTCTTCGCAGATCATGATGAAGGAGTTCTAGGGATCGCATTGTTGAGCGTTCTTAGCAATGCGAACCACAGGATTGTTGGCAGAAAGCGTTGCGATTCCCGCGGTAACGATATTTAAATGTGGCCTCATAGAGTGGACACTAACACTGCGTAAGCATTCAAATTTAGCTGGTGACAATGAATGACTCGACACGCATTCGAGTAATAAATCATGCCCAATCAGTCCGATGACAGGAGAAGCCGAGCCTGAAGAATGTGTAAAACTCAGCTCGTGGTCTGTGTTTTGCCAACCCCAGCACCTGGCTATGATAAACTTTGGTGGCATATTATCGGCTCCAGATCACGTGGCTGCGTGTTATGTATGCGAATTAAAGAAGCGAACGCTGCTCGTTTTTTCTAATTATTTCACTCTAATTGATATTACGTGGCGAGAGACAAAAAAGTACGCCACGTTCATAGGTTAAGAATATCAAACAATAATCCTAAATAGTATTTGCTGAAAGTACAAAGATTGGTGCATCGCCCCTTTAAGAAGAAATGATCACATGGCGTTGCAAAATATTCTGTTTCATACTTATTGAACATCGATGTCAAATTTACTACTGGTACGTATATCATCTGTGTGACTTCATTTTTCTTTGAGTTTGCGCGAAAACACGAGGAAATCAGCCGCGAGATCAAGCCACAGGATGGCATTAGCAGCTGTCACAGTGCTGCTCTCTAAGTAGCATTTAAACCTGAGATATCTTTCTGGCAAAGTGAAATTAGGCGGAAATATACGTTGCAAAAAGTGAGACACGTATTTTTCATTAGTACGTAGCAAGCCTCTATTTAGTTCGGTTGTTTGTAATTGTATTGTAGCGCAAACCAGGCAAAAATCGACAACGTGCAGAGACGTTTCTTTCGTATTATTCATGATCGCTACATTCACCGCAGTGTTTATTATGAGTATAACAGGCTTTTAAGACGATGTGGTTGTAATGCACTAAGCTCGTAGAAGACTTAAGCGCGAACAAATATGTTTTGTATAAATGCGATCATGGTCGCATTGATTGTTTAACCCTCACATCAGCTATTAGTATATATGTACCACGAGTGCTTTTGAGGGTAAATTTCACTTTCTTAGTTAAAAAAAAATCAACCTTTTCAGTCCCATGAACCGCATCCAACATTCTTATAACACGTTCAGTATTACGAGCATTCGACATTTTCAACTCAAGTGTTCAAGCGTTTAGGCGCTCAATGGCTCATATTGAACTGTTACCCATTTCCTGTTCCCCCATACTGTACATTATTCGTTGCAAGTGCCGTAGATTTTCTGTGTGTACTCCTTTTAACTATGTGCATCATTAATTAGCCTACTCGCCGTTCGCAGAGCACGGAAAATAAATGAATGAATGAATTAATGCAAAAGCGAAGTGCAAGACCCGAGACGCAAATGAGTAACGACCACCCTGTGCCTAAATATAGCTCGTTGTAGGTCCATCCTCCAAAACAGGCTATGCAAAGCACGATGAAGTCAACATCAGTTCTTCTGCATACCTCCCATTGGTCGGTGTAAGCAATCATGAGGTCATACGGACAACAAAATCGCGTTTTTTTCGGATAACATGGTGTAAGTCTTGGTACATAAACAATTGCACAAAGATGTACTGAACCAAAACTGTCTCCTAAGAATGACGACAGGGTACGATATGACCCAAATACTGCTGGCAATTTTTGTTTTCGAACAGCATATTACAGCGTTGCAGAAATGTGGGAAGAGGGAATTTGTAATGAAAATGCACTGAAAGGTGAGGTGAGGTATATCTTTCCGGTGATCAGTGCCACAGTTTGTAAGAATTACAGTCAGTGGGCGGGGGAGCTGGGGGACGTTTACCACTGATGAATTTAACCCGTGACTACACTAACTTGAGCTTCCACAGCAAAAAAACAACAATATATTCCGCCTTCTTCTCCAGTCTCAGGTTAAAATCATCATGGTTAAACTTCCAAAGTTTGCGGTTTCTTTTATATATACTGTTTTACTCAAAAATAAAACCCGCATCGCCATGAGGCATTACAGCAAGGGTGGTTCTATATGGAATGAAAAGCAACAGGTTGGTAATGATGAACTAATCAAAAATTTATTCCACTCTCATTATTAGAAAAACTCAAAGGGAGTGCGCTTGTACCAGTATTTCGCTTTTGGGCAACTTGTCAGTGGCAGGAAGCTGAGTTCTTTATTAATACCGAGTTGGGTCTTCTTCTACCCAATGTGTTTTCTTTAACTTTTGGAACACACATTGTTTGCAGTTATATTGTAGTTATTATTACGCTGTAATATTTTTTAGAGCAGCGGGGGAAACTAGGCATAGGTGATGTAAAATAGTCCGTATGTTTAAATTGTAGTCAGAAGCTATATAACGCGGTTAACGCCTGATGTTCAAAACAATGGTTTTAATGGCGTTAATATTATGTGCTCTCAATAAGATTCGTATATTGCAAGCTTCTTTATTGTTTCAACAGAAAATAGTTTTATAATTGACAATAGTAGTTAGACCTACGCACAGCAGTGGGTACGCACAAATCACACTGCACCAGGTATGAGGTCGAACGGTTCCGAATTCAAGATGTCCTCCGTCGTGTGCAGCTTGTACTGGTATGTCATTACTGTTGTTTGTTAATAGTATTTCAACCACCTCTCATTCAAGCAAAAATAAATTTTATGACTATGGCGTCTAGTAGGTTTTATAAGTTTGGAAGGTTCAGTTGTTTCAAAAGAAACAACGTTTGTGTCGGCTTGTACATTTTCATTACACCAAAATATCTGCTGTTCCCTAATATTTGGTTTACTCAGTATTCCACCGAGGAGTTGTATTTTTCTGTTTAACGCAGAATACTTATTATCTCTCACTTCTCATAAATGAATACCCCTGACAAATAATACAAGTCGTTTGTTCGTGCGCACACTAAGAGCGCGATCCAATCATCCGGAACTTGGAATCGGAGTTGTTTCACGTGTTTCTGCCTAGACTACAAGGTTACCTAGAAGTTGCGTTACATGGCGGTAACTGCATGGTTTTGCAAGCCCTGGTTTGAACGCTATTCTTATTCAACACCAACTTCTACGACCGGAATTTTTCTATACATTAAAGCCCTTGTGAGTGCTTGACATTTCGCGGTGAAAATGCACTTCTCTCAAATTTAAGAGCGCGCCACTGCGCAGGGTGCGGAAGCAACTGCAGTCACTGGTACGAAAGTTTACAAGTTTGATTTGAAGAAGCGATTTAAGTGAAACTGTGCAGCGCTCTTTGAATTGAGGCTTTCGTACACTTAAGGAGAGCACTTACCAGCGTAAAAGCCCGCTTGCGAAGCTCCCTCTCCACACGGACTTCCAGCAGCAGCAGCGACGAAGCAACACCATCGCTGCCTTTAGTATAAAATGTGCCGGCTTACGTCGAAGATTAAAAAAAGTCCTCCCAATCTAATCTTCAACCCGCGCGAAGCATCGAGATCCACTTATCAGGGCTCAACCTCACCAGCCTCCTTCCAACCGGACGTGAAGAAAATCCTTAGGGGCCACGCAACAAAATGTTAAAAGGGTGTCACTCTTCGAACATCCAACCGTTGAGTCTAGGAGGTGTTCTTTTTCTAAAGCAACGCGCTCAATCTGCCGGAAGCGTGTCCAAAACAAAATCCAGAGATTGTGGCTTAAAGTAAAGGAATCAAGAAAGTTTGGGCCGACAGCGCACGAGAAAAATCACATCTGGAACTCCTTAGCCCAACAACAAAGCTGACAAAACTCTTAGAGCTACTTGGGACTTGGGAGTTACTTCTTCAAACGTCAGATGAGGCGCGTCTCTCCTACACAACGCCGGCCGGTTCGGTGTCGCGGTTTCGACTGTTCGCGCCCTCCGAGCCAACGCGCAGGCATCACAGAGCTGAGAGTGAGGGGAGCGGCCATCGACGACAGCGCCGCCAACGAGCAAAGCGGGACTCCGGCTAAAACGACAAAAGAAAACGCGAGTCAGGGAGGCAGTCCATTCTTTCCTCTTTGGCTCCTGCTCAATGTCGGTTCCTATTGGGAATGCTCACCCGGTTTGGCGGTACGCGTTCATTGCGCCCTCATTTTAGCCTTTCTGTGTGATTGCAAGGCGGCTCGGAACGCCGGAGCGACGCCCATCGAGATAACATTTATAATGGCTCTGTCTCTCTGTCTCGTCTTTGCTGTGTAAACATTTTTTTTTATGGGGGGAAATGGGGGGGGGGGTATTTTGAATTGGCGTTGTCACGCGGTGTTCTGGTCTCGGTCAGTCCGTGGCCGACAGAACCCGCTCGATGGCTTCATTGAGGTCAGAGGGTGTACCCGCGGTTTCGAAAACTTCGACGGCGGTTGATGGATGAAGTGCCTACGTGATTCGTAGTTGCCGCAGAACGCCGTACCCAGCAGGCGGGGCACTAAAAAATGAAATCACTTTCAGAAGTTGGTTTTCCCTTCATATGCAAGTCGTAGTGGAGAAGCCAGCTTTAGGTGTGGACTCGGCAAACGGAGTTCCCGGCAAAAACAGCTAATATGGCGTCCGAAATCAGAACGAGAGTGTTGGTGACAGTGTTTTATTCGTTTATATATTTAGTTAAACGTAGTCCACGTGAAAAGGCTCAAGCAGAAATAAAAACCACACTGGTTACAAAACGTCGTATAGAAAAAAGAGACACAGAGTCAAAACAAACCAACTTACTACTTACAACTTACAACCTACAACTTAAACTTACATCTCACAACTTACACCTTACGGTTTCTCTGCTAAATGTAGCCTTTTCATTGTTGTCTAAGGGAGAAAATTGCCGATTTCAGGGTGGCGCTTTGTGTTTAGCGGTTTTAAAAGCATGATACCTTATTTTTGTTTTGTTTTTTCTCTCGAGGTCTAAATTGTCATCTAGTTACAATTTATTCATCACAACTAATTAAATGGCTACTGAAAACTCAAACATCCATTTTCTTTTTTTTGTCTTTTGAGAACCTTCAGAAGCGAGTGACATAACCCTCCTAGAACCACAATCGGGAAGAATAATTTTCTAGCGTCCGATAGAGTTCACCAAAGATCTGCTTTCTCCCTCAATAATGGCTCTTGCTTGATTTTTTTAAGGACGTCGAAGGTGAAGGCAATATTTAAAAAAGTAGAGATTTCGTAAGTTGTATGTATAAAACTTGTGAATGGCGTTCATACATTTCAGTTACAAAACTATTACAAAAACACTACACCGCCAAAACAAAAAGATACAGAGACAGGAAGCATTAGTGCTGATATACTGGCTGTCTCCTGTATTTTGTTTATTTTCTTTCTACTATCAGCCAGAGCTGGAACCAAAATGTTTTTATATTCGATTCGGTTTAGAGTACACAGCTTTGTGTTCAGTTGTGGACCAGCTTTGTACAGCTAAAGTAACGTTTCAAACTGGTGCAAACCAGATCGGACCTGGTTGAAACCCTACAATTTAAATGTATTTTTCTCTTTTTTTTTGCAATATGAATTACTTTCCGTCCTAAAACAAGTAGCTTCATAGATTTATTTTATTTTGTGTACAATCCACACGTTCTTCTAGGTAAAGCAAACAAGCAATTGCGTTATTTTACTTAGATGCAGAGTTTTAAAATGTTATGTTAAAATTAGAAATAAGTGTCTACATAACTAAGTTATCATTTGTTTGCCGTTTTGTACGTTTTATGTGAGTAGAAAGGATACTGCAAAGCGAACTATGTCACCTTATCAATATCTAAGTTGCCACAGTCTTAAAGACTGGATTGTAGTAGGGTGCTGTGCGGTATTATTTGCCGTATCGCTCCTCTTAGCCAGGTGTATACACCTGTGAAATATATTTCCCAATCTATACTGATTGGCCCAAAGATGAAGGAAAGAATATTTTCGAAATGTTGTGAGCGATTTGGACAAGATCTTTTTTTGGTTTACGTTTTATAGAACTACTCGAGGCGATCACAACCATTGTTTCCTGACGAACGAGTGTCTACA
This sequence comes from Ixodes ricinus, assembly GCA_037355805.1. NCBI lineage: Eukaryota > Metazoa > Arthropoda > Arachnida > Ixodida > Ixodidae > Ixodes > Ixodes ricinus. The sequence goes on along the minus strand of JAZHYW010008103.1, from coordinate 6,770 downwards.
TTCAGCACCCTCGGGTAGGCGAACGATCATGCCGGAAGGAATGATGGTGAGATTTTTTTAATCTAAGTCTATACACTCCATCGGGGATAAATTTTATTTGGAAGGCTTCATCGTGGATAAAAAGAGAAAACAGATTAACTACCGCCCAACCAGGGAGAGTGTCAAGAAAGATTTCATGCAGGCAGGTACATTACGGTTCTACCTAGATTGAAACACCTCCGAAGCACTAGAGGTTAATAAGCGGTCACTTCCTACAGACCTGAGGCTGTGAGACAGAAGAGCCCACGACACGTTTTACGCGCAACCTGTTGGGCGTTTTTGACAGCAGCTGTGCCCGCCATATGGAGTTTTGAGGATGGTTTTTTGGGACTTACACGCTACCTAAGGTGGAGCTATTCTAAGAACAAAAGGCAGCAGCGCAGATGTTTTGTTCTGCAGCCACAAAGCCGATTGTTGAAACAATTTTGTGCAAGTCTTTCTCTTTAAAAGTTGTGCTTTTAGAGATGAGGGTATTATTATATTGTGTATATTAAAAACAAAATCTCGTCTTAGAAAATTTTACCATCTAAAACTGTTGCTGGCGGTATTTGCTGTCGTTTCTAAGCAATAATATAAAATTCCTCAAAAGTAACTTCAGAGCTATGGTGATCATCAAACTTCGGCGCTAACTACAAATAAATGTTCAAATTTGGCGAGCTCCTCCCAAAAATGGCAAAGGCAAGAAGAAAAAAAATCATTCCTGTCCACAATTATCCCCTACCCCTTCCCCGGACAGAATTATGCATGGAGATGAATCTTAAAGCGGATGCCGAGACCAAACATTGCCGGTGTCCACGTAAGGCGTCGTAGGATCTTTCCACGAGCCAGCAGCCGCCGGTATGCGCGAGAACACGCAACAGAATTGACGTTATAGTCCCCCGTTCACGCTTAAGATGAAGTTGAAATGCGTTGGCTCTGGGGAAAAGGAGAATAAAGAGAGGCTTTCCATCTCCGTCGTGGGGTTCGCTGTAAAAGGTAGGCGATTAGTTGATCTAACAAGCACGTAGCTTTCACTAATGGGGATGAAAAGCCTGGCTTTATTCTTCTTTTGCCCGGATACCGCATGTTTTACGGTCATCTTAAGCGTGAATGAAGGCCTATGACGTCAACTTTTTTGCGTGTGTGGCTGCTGGCTCTTTTCAAGGTCGTGCACCACTTAATATGGACACCGCAATGTTTTCTTTAGTATCCCTTTAATTAAAGGATAGGGTTGAATTAGCTCACCTTTCCAACGCGTCGTGACATTTAGCCCTGCACGTTGCTGTTTCGGCCAGTAAAAAAGAAAAAGATAAATAAATGATCGCTCTGGCCATTATCCCCGATAGTGCTATCCTAACGCGTGCTCTCCTGTCGCACGCTATAATGTCAGAGCGCTCTCGCGTCGCCGCGCTCGAGTCTTCTTACGTCGGCGCTCTCGTGTCGTGCGCTCTCGAGGCGCTGTCGGAGACCTGATAGGGTTTAAGATATCTAGTACTAGAAGGCTTCGGATACGTATCTTGCAGTCAAAATCCCAATGTTTCATGTTTCTGCAAAAGTAGCCTCTCATCATCTAAGTTACGAAAACAGTCCTGCAGTTCAAAAGCAAAAACCTAAGCCACATTGTTTAAAAAAAAAATCACACTGACAAACTTTAAAAAATGAGAGATAAAACAAAAATGCGCGTAAACGCACCTGGCATTCGATTATAAAATTTATCTTTTTCAAAATGGGAGTTTGGTTTCCATCCAGGGCCTTTCCGTCCGTCAATCGTATTGTAGAGGGAGGAAACTTGGGAGTCGTATCTCGAGGGAAGTTCATCCCTTTCGGATTTGGGCCCACCTTCGTCCATCAGCTGATCCGTAGTCGCTTTCACTGCGACTTTAACTTTAGGCGGCCGAGATGGCTCGCCAGGTAATCTCGGGGGTCTGATGGGATGGAGGGAGAGGTACGCTTCGTCCCTGGTGCGTACGTGGGGCAGGAGGGGCGGAATATACCGCTGTCTACCCTTGAGAGATGTAAACTGGCTAGCATTCCTCCTTCGCGGCTGCGGGTGGTGCTAGAAGCAACGCCCTAGTCGAGGAGGGCGGTGACCCAGCGTGGACATCGCCCGAGAACGTCTGCGTTCCCACCGACGCCAATGACCGTGCAGGTGCCATTCGCACGGCCTCGGTAAAGTTCCCTTTGAGATGGTTAACTGTGCTTTAGCATTCTTGCTAAGTGAAGTTATTTTTCCATTTGAGAGTTCGAATCTCTTTCTCCTGTTTCCAGGGTGGGGATGACCGGGCAAATACAACCTGGTTTCCTCTGCAGTTTGGACAGAGAAGGGCATTTTCACAGGTGTCAGCCACATGACTGCTGTCCCCGCACTTTGCGCACATTTCACGACCACGACAGATGCGAGAACCGTGACTAGAGGATTGGCAGCGGAAGCAGCGTTGAGGATTAGGTATGAAAGGCCGGACGTGGCAGTTTAGACAGCCTGCCTCGACGGTACGTGGTAGAGGTGCCGTTCAAGGGTGAAAATAAGATGCTTGGTCGGTTATGATCATCGTAATGGAGCACAATGTCTTTCACGGCATTTACGACCTTTTTTGTTGAGAACTTCTAGAATCTCCTAAGTGCAAACAAGGAGGTCGTCCCTCCAACTTAACTCCTGAAATCGTGTTAGGCGTCCCGTAAGGGTGACAGTCAACTGGTGCTCTCCTCAATTTGTCACTTCGTAAGCGTTGCGCATTGATCCCGCGCATCGGCCTGAATGAGCTGATACCCAGATATATTTTGGCTTTTAATGTAGCACCGATGTGAGATTCCAGAAGTTTAGCCACAAGGATAGGTGACAGTGTTAAAAATGGGGTGGTGCATGAAAGCACCTGACGTCACCAGCCTCGTGTCAAATGCCCCATGGCAAACGCCCCAGCCTTCCTTGCCAGCTTTCAAAAGCCCCTTTTTCAGAAGCCCATGGCGCGAATCCCCAATGTCAGGTGGCCGGATCCTCAGCACGAGGGCGCAGCATTCCGCTTTTAGCTCTTGTGTAGCAATCATGCCGTACGCAGGACTCAAGTGGGGATTGACGTTAAAAGTGGGAACAAACAGAAAATATCAGTCACTGGCAAAACATTTAAAGTTACAGTCTTTATGAATAAGCATTAGACCAAATCATCCATAGTGACCCCGACTCCCCGAGACGTAGGAACAATAAAAAAACGAACATAACGACTAAGCCCGTTTTTTTAATGCGAAAGCATTAACTGTCTCATGGAGCGAGCTGACGTCATCAGTCTGAAGCGTGAAAACAGCAAATAGTTTCCTTCGGTTCCGCTGGCTGTGCGCGCGTCGACGGGGCTCCCATTAGCCGCTGCACGCGTCAGTTTCACGACCGCTCACCCCATGGCGCTGCGTGCCCATCAGCGCGCAGTTTCTGCCCTGGGCACGGAGCGTCAAGGTCACCGTGCCAGGAGGAGCACACGCGCTGACCGGCGACGAAAAGTAGGCAGCAGACGAAAAAGAAAGCGGACGAGTGGCTTGCATGCTTTCGGATTCACAGCTCATAAGAAATGCTGAGGTGTACCTCGATCTTTTTTATTGTTCCTACGTCTCAGGGTTACTTTGGATGTCATTCACCAGCTCGCCTGCGTTTTTACCTTTCTGAACCAAAGCATTTGTCGACTCTGAAGAACGCGAGGATTCACCAGTTCGGACCGTTCTGTCAAAACGGTTAACCCACAGCTCATGGCGCCATACTTATTACGTATACACAGCACCAAACACCAGTTCCATTCTTGCGTCGTTCTAAAAACATATTTCTATCCATCTGGGTGGATGAAGTCTGTAATTGCGGCAAGGACGTTTAAATAGGGCAGGACCTGGCATGACGTCATACCCAGCGACGCCGGAAGAACAACCCAATCCCAAACTGCCCCGCGCACCGACGCTCTCTCATCCAAACTAAATTCAACCATGCTGCCATCGTCTGCTCTCCGCTCGGTCGTTAGGCTTAGCCTACGTCTGCTCCGTGCCTGCGGTCTGCTTCGTCTGCTCGCTGTCGCGGCTGGCTTTCGATTCGATCGGCGCACCAAAAGATGTTTCGATGCAAACCCGAATACTCATCACGGCGGAGTGAAACCAACATCTTGTCGAAGCAGAATTTGTACGGCTTTCTCAACCTGCGATGCCCTTCTCAGCGTTCGTGCCTACGATGACTGACTCGCGATCGCTTTCCAAAGCCGCGCTACGACGACTCGTTCGAGACGACGCTCCAGGCGCGGTCGAGCGGTGTCGAGAGCGTCCGCTACGCGCCGACTTCCTGAGTCCTACTGGTCAGGCAAAGTGTTGGGCTCGAAATCTCGCCTGTTCGACACCGACTCAGTCGGTGCGTCGTCTGGAGCGTCTCAACTCTAGTCGCTTACTTTCTGCTGGGCAACCAGGCGTTCGTTTATAATAATCCCATCCGATTCCGACCATACCGGTTTAAAAAGTCTCCCGTTAAGCGCTGTTTCAAATAACAGTGGGTGCCGCCATTACTTTCGGTGCACACAATCGCGTTGCCACGGAAATGTCATGGCAACGCGGTTGTTTGCACCGAAATTAATGGCGGCGCCTACACTAGGCTTCCCATTGGTCAAGAAATGCTCGTCGCGGCTCGTGGCCACGCCTACTTCCGTTACACTTCGCTCCATGCATTGGGGATAGGGACGCCACACTCCTGCTCATTATAACCTCCTTGGATTGCGGGGTGTATTGGTGTTTGTGCAGATTTATGCAATTGGCCACTTGTACGTCATTCTAAGTTTTTTTGTTTTGTTTTTGTGTTTCACGTTAACCTTATTTTGTTGCTTCTTTCACTTAAAAGAGCTTTTGTAGACCCTCAACGGATCAGGGTAGACATAGAAGAATGCTGGTCTAAGCGCGAAGAGGGTGGGGACGGGGGCAGGGGTGAGGACGGGGCCTTTTGGCGCGGGGGGATACGGGACGCTGTAATTGAACACGGGGTTTTCGAAACGTGGGCTTAATGACGCGGGGCTTTTGCGACGGGGATTCTGAACGCGGGGCAATTGTGTTACACCTTAAAAATTGCACTGATTCATCTTGCACATAACGAACAAGAAATCGAGGAGACAAGGCTAGTATAGTGCTTTTTACTAAAAATAGGTTGATTGTGGCGTTACCTTTTCGGGTGCCGCTTCTTTCCAGGTTCTCGCAGAGTGCCGCCATAGGAAGGGCAAGGAAGTTCGAACTCTGTGGCACACCGTCTACCACCGAGCGCAATTAGGGATAGATAATTTGCCATAGCAAGAATAGCTTGGTTGACACAGTTAGGCTACCAGCTAGTGCTACGAGAAACTATGACCAAGTTTTGGTCAAGGAGAAATCCACTCGCCATCCAGTGTTATTCCTTGCCGCCGAAGAAGGTGAATAAGGAGGGAAGAGAAGAGAAGGTAATTAAAGAAAGGAGGGGTGGAGGGAGGGGCGACTGACTGCATCATCCAGGTCGGGCGAAGCCAGGACGCCCGTCTTCGAGAAGCGCGGGCCAAAATGTCAGCCGGAGGGTTCCAAAGGTCCACAACTTCCCCGAAGCTCAGATTAGCCGCCTGGGGCTGCCCCCCCCCCCCCCCCCCCGTCCTTATCTGCGGCGGCACATTAAGCGAGACGTGGCGGGTACAACCTATATGCGTTCGGGGTTCGTGTGACGGTGCTCGACAAAACCACGCACGTAGGCTTCCCCCTGCGTGGGCTAATTGGACCGAACTAACAAAAGTGCAATCGCCAGCGATTGCAAATTGATTGAAAACCTTGCGAGTTTGGCTGGCATTACACGACACGGGGCACGGAGTAAAGCAATAGGCGAGGAAATTAAAATAGACAGAGGTCTAATAAAATTTAAAAAAAATATCAAGCAAATGAGTTTAGTACAGTTTAGGGCAGGTATATAACTGAAGGAGCCCCCTACAGATATATTTTATATTTATCCCACATATTGCCGAAGATGAGAGGCATGAACTTTTTGAAATAGTTAATGACGTGACTTTTTCGGATTATATTTCATCTTTGAGCTATAATAAACTGCCCGGAAGCATAGAGGCTTATCGGATTATATAGCGCACACTCGACTGGACAGATATCACGCTTTAAAGATGTCAGGCCAGTACCACGGTATACAGAGCAGAAATTGAAAGTTACCATGGTTCTTGCTGGAACATTCGCCGCTTCCAAGCTGCATGCTGCCTGAACTGCAGCAATTTCGCCATTCAGAACATTGCGCAGAACTTGTATATGTCCGTCTTATCGGTGAGGTATTTTTACTATGTAGGTGGTGAACCCACGGCATCCCCTTCCTTTTATTCAATTTTTTCTGCCAAAGAGGTAACATTACGAGCAAAGGACAACTAAAGCTCACTATTAATCGGCGGGACTGCGGGGCTGGCATACTATACAGCCAAACAACGCCACCAACCTGCAAAAAAAAAGGAACACTAATTAAAGGCGCCAAAGAAGCGACCGCGAGCTTTGCTTTCCATAGTTTTCGCACGATCTAGGTACAGCCTCCGGTGATGGTTCCATCGAGGAAAACAAAAATGCCACGCGTGTTTCCGGGCAGAGCGCACCCAGCGCGCCCGTGGCTGAATGGTTATCGTGCTTAACTCCCACGAAAGGGGTAGAGGTTCAATGCCTGGCAGCCGACGCGCGCCTTTCTGTTATTTCTGTGAATGTTGCGTTTTGGTTAATTCGAAAATCAAACATTTTATTCGAGGACT
>JAZHYW010008102.1:0-58527 GCA_037355805.1 Ixodes ricinus | reverse complement strand
GACATATTTTTGGATTTGCAGGGCCTCTAGGCAGCAACTGTTCACATTAAAAAAAAAATCATGAGCAGGCATAATCATACTCTTTATTACAAGAAAATGCACGAAAGGGACGTGGGACTGGAAACATGTTTCTCTAATATTTGCAACGTTATTTACTGTTTGAAATTTATGCTTGAGTGCTACTTAAAAAGGTAGATGTTCTGTGTGGTAGTTATTTTGATGCATTTGTACTGTGTTTATGAATTCCCCTGTTATTTGACAGTGTCATTAAAGAGAACCGTTTTTGTAACGGACTACATACTCTTTCATCTCAGTCTACATAAAAAGAAACATGGTCAAAAAAGTCAAACTTAAGCGAGACAGGCGCTCGTACTAGCCGCATTTCTACTTGAATAGGAATTTTTCCTCACTAAATAGAGGCTTCAAGAGGTTTACCATGCCAGCAATCACTGTGAAGATCTTGTCTATGTACGGCACGAGATCTAGGTCGAACCGATTTCTCAGAATGCGGTAGATCTTCATCCTCTGAATTGCTCTCTCTACGTGAACACGTGCACAGGCTATAGACTGATTGGACCTGGCTTCTTCTGTCGTCAGCTGTTTCTCCATAAGGAAGGGAGGCCTGATCATTCGCACATTTTTTTCTCTACACAGCTCGTTGATCAGGAACCCTTTGTCCACCATCACACTGTCGACATGTGGAGTACACCTGTCCAGCAGCTGGGACTGCTTTGTGATGAATGTGTCCGATGCTTTTCCCCCATATGCCGGGCTTACGTAACTGATTAGCCCTCCTGGTGTTTCACTCACTAGGACCTTTGCCGTGTATGTTCGTTTATAATGACTATATGTGAGCAATCTTGACATAAGGTCTTTTGGCCTCTCGATTTCTATCTCTGTGCAGTCGAGCACCATCCTCGTGTCCTTGTAGTCCCAAAAATAGGTCGTGAGGCAGCTGACGATGGCGTCTTTGTCTGGCCAGAAGACAGCATGTTCGAGAATGCTTGCCAGTATCACAATGGACTCTTTAAAGATGTTCGACACTGTTGTTCGGTGCACACCAAAGAGCACTGCCAACAGCGAAAACGTAACATCGTGATACAACTTCATAAAAGTTAACAGCACGGCATCGTCGTCACTTATGCAGAAGCTGCGAGTTGATTGGAGTGTGCGGGCTTCTGTGTAGAGCTCTGTTATATTATAAAACAACTCGAATGAGCACACTCCTGTCAGTACCAGCAGCCCATTTTCGTCTGTTATTTTAGAGATTGTGATCAGCTGTTCTCGTTTGAATGGGTCGCTCATGGTATCAACTTGAACACCAATGTTGCGTTGAAACTTCTCCAGCTCTGCGGTGAGTTCTGCAAATAAAAGCGAAGTGGTATAAAAAGGAAACAATTCAATCATTTGAAATGAGGCATTGATATAATTCCTACCTTCAACATTTGGGATGTGTTTGCCGGGGCTTCCACTGGGAACTGAGAAGGCACTGGCACTCTCTGCAGCTGAGCCTACTACCAATGCTTCAGGAGTGGGTGAAGAGGCAGGTAGCGTCCGGATCACTGATACATGAAATGAAATAATGACTACATTTGCAGATTCATCACTCAATCACTGGCACAAACAGTCAAAATGAGATGACACATATCATTTAACATTTTTGTAGTATCCATAGTTTCTAAACAGGAATGCAGTATTAGAATAACTATTCAGTAACGCTGTACTTTATTTCCCACAAATAAACAATCGCCAGTAATTTTTGTGAATGGCGAATACCCTCTGCTTGTTTTCCTAGTAGTGTTTCACTTGTCTGATTGTGGGAATGGTGCAAAATACACATGGAAACACCAGACTGGCCCCACTTGCCAACCTATTAACTGTTTTTTTTTGTACTGTTCACACAATGGTTTTGTACCAACTGGCCGAGCTTTTCATTCGATCAATCGGCTATCTCAGTGATATCTGCGGACTCATTTATATTATCCCTCAAATGGTGCAAAACTTCGGTAACGAAGGGCATTTAATTTCTAATTAGTTTTTACTGTAATATTTGTTATTTATGAGATCTAGGAATTTGCTTTTACATAAATAAAATTGTCTCAGGACTAGAACACCAGAACCTTTTCGTACACAAACTGTCATCCTCCATGGGTTCCAGTACTTGTTCTGCTGCGGGGGCATCTTCCACCGGAGAGCTGTCCGAAATCCTGCTGCTGCTCGTGTTTTCCTGTACTATCAGGAGGTCCAATTGTAGGGACATGGGAGGTTGTGGCGCCTTCTGTGGATTTGCAGCAGCATGCCTTTCACCTGAAAGTTAAAATTTAATTAAAATGGCGCATTGACTAATGCTGATGGTTCGGCTAGTTGGTAGTACGTTCCCCGAACATGCACAGCGCAGTCACCGACAAAGTACAAGATGACTAACAGACAGCAGTGCTGACCTACATTGAACTTTTACTGGTGCCTACTTCGAGTATGCCAATGGTAAACAAGCCAAGGTAAGGAAAATACATACAAAAGCAGAAGTAACATGAGTGGCGTAATAAACACGGGAGAAACAATGCAATTTAGTTAGGGAAATGTACAATGTAGCCGTCAGGATAACATACTGAACTGAGTTACTGATGTCCAATAACACTGACACTGCGAATTGAGCGAAATTGTCCTACTGTAAAACCCCTGATTTTGACAGCCCCAAATTTGTTACGGATCGGGCGGATCGACCACTAAATTTCGCAAATTCTGGACGAGGCAATTCAGGGCTTCTAGGGGCCGGTATTTCGCTTGCCCCTAAATTTTGCGAAATTTTCAATTCGCGAAATTCGCAAAATTTATAGGCTCGCAAAAAGAAAAAAAAAAAGAAAGGGTTACAGTATCCTTTCTGGTTACCATGGGACGCTATTTCTAGTTGGTGCTCGTGCTCTATCGAAAATAAGCGCATGGATGACCGAGCTAGTCCACGGTTCATAGTGTCAGAGTTCCACCCCTACCACGCACGGGTCCAAGCAGGCATCTGAGTTTCAGAACGAGGACGTGCACAACCGGCGACTTGTGCGCGTGCGGCACGCGCACGTAGGGGTTGCAGCACATCGCCGCTCGTCCAAGAGCCCCCGGCATGAATGCCATTTCAAATTCCAGTGAGAGATGAACATCAATGCTAGCTCATCGACATGCGAGGAACAGAACTTTATAAACACTTACGCCGGCGTCTCGCCGCCGCTTCGCCCGGTCGCCTTGTGTCGTGGGGACGCACGGGAAGGTTCAGCGACGGAATTGCCTCCGGCGACAGTTTTCGGTACTTGTAACCTAGATATAAAATTGAATGGGACTACGCTCTCACAAAATGTACGCGTCGCGCCGGTGTCGGACTTACCCAGAGCTTTGTACACCGGGTAGACGAAGTCCTGATCATCGAAGTGCTTGCTGCACACAACGGTCGATGCTGATGGCGCCTTCCCCATTCTTAATTTAATTATCCATTCCTTCTTTTTTCTCGATGACTTTGGGTAGAGGTGAAAACTGATACCAGGTTCTTTTCGAGATGTGCATTGCGGCACGGAACAGAATCTTACCATCTTCGAAGCGAACGTACGAGAACAGGGGCAGCAAGGCGAAATCAGGAAGGAACCGGGAAAGCGCTCCTCGTCGTGACGTCACGGCACACTTTACCCAATCAGGGCGCGGCGACCGCAGCGACGCTTGTGCTCGCTCTCGGGGCTAATAGTGGAGGATCCGATAGTGCAAGGATAGCCTCAGCAGAATAACAAGATATTTTTTTGTAGAACATGAATTGGGCGGTACCTAGCGCCGCCTAGCTATGCTGGTTGCAATTACTGTGTTTGACCCTGCCATCTGGTGGCAAGCGAATTTAACCTTCCTTCACGCTACGCGGTAAACAGCGGCTTGAGTTTGTTTTTTGAGAGCGGCTTTTGGTTTCGCGGATTGGTATGCCATTCCTCCGTGATGTGCGGTTGGCGAAAGGTTGTGACTCGAGGAACGGCAAAGGCAAGACGTGAAGTGCGCGAAGTAACTGGTTCTCGGTTGTCTCCGTTTAACATCGCAGTGCTGGGGACGAGAAGACTAAGTAGCTGCTTTCAGAACGCAAGTTTCGGTACCTGCAGGGGAACTCTGGCTTCGAAGTAAAGACAGTTCGCGGAAAGCTCCGTGTTATGCTTTTATTTGCTGCTCTTCGTTCCGTACAAGAGACGTAGCGTCCTCGTTAAGCCTCACTGAGCTCGATTTGCTCGATTCAGGGGCCGCCATAATGGAGATGCAGGCGACGGAGGAAGTTATATGCTCCCCTGCTTCAGGGACGAAGGTTTTCTCCCTTTTCTGTAGGAACATAGGTTACAAGACCGTTCCTCCTTTAAGGGAGGACTATCCATACCCCTTTTTTCTAAGAGTGTGGGTATATTCGATCATCGCCATTACACCCCTTTCACACCGTGTGAATGAAGGGCGTAACATTTGCCCATATGCCTTTTTTAATGCGACTTAAGACACCATAGCTACAAGTGGGGCCGTAAAAGCGGTGTGTAAGAGGTGTTAATCATCACCACAGCGTTCTTACTTCCACCGATACTCAGAAATCAACTAAAAAGGAGCAAGAATGGTGTTTTTCCTAACTTACACCCTTCTTACATGCCTTTTACAGGATTATAGTTGTTACAATGTTTAATGTGTACGGTTCTTGAGGTGAAAACGAGTATAGTAAAGTTTCGATGAAACGTCACAGTGCTGTCGAAACTTGTCCATGAAAGGTTGTCTGCGGAACGTGTTTCGATATTTGATTGAAACGTGCTTCGACAGAACATTACGAACCCGTGAACTTACCTTCTCTTCAAGGTAGGACAAGTGACCTGCCCGAAGCTACTGCGTGAAAAGCTCGTTCCATGATTTCACAGCGAGCGGATCAGCGTACCGGCGTTCACCATTACGCTGCCCACTAAGCGGCCCTTGCGTAGAAAGCGGCTGCGAGCGATCATGCGCGACCTGCAAAACCCGTGAACGTTCGCTGCCGTCCATAAATCAAGTGGTCTGTGTGACGCAAAATATAAAATTTAGTTTAACACATTAAGAACTTAAAGCAATCTTAAAACATCACAATTATTAGTCGAAGTATTTATTCGCGAAACCTGCATAATAGGTTAAAAATACTTTAAACAGAAGCGCCGCTGAGCGGACGGCATTAGACGCACATATCTTGGCCTCGAATCGGCTTCTGTTTCCTCTCTTTACGTTCACTATATAACTCTATGATAAAATGACAATGAAATGTTTAACCACCAATTCTCCTGGTGAACGCCGAAAGAACGAAGATGCGCGAGATCTGTTCAAATTTTTTCGAATATTCTTGTGAGTGAACTTGCCTCCTCCAAGACCTTAAATTGTAACGCCGAAGGACCTCGTTAAGCTCAACCCTGCTGCCCGTGCAGCATTTATTCTTTTTAGCTCTGGTGACATAACCAAGCTCGCAAAGACGGAGCTCCAGGATGTCGCTCAGGACGCAAGCGGGAGGTTGTGTTTGTAAACAGTAAAATGGCCTATTGAGACGGAAGCAGGACTACTATCAGAAGTATGCGAACCGTGTACTTACGAATAAAACAGTAATATCATGTGAGATGTCTATTCCGACTCGGGCTGCGGAGAGCAACGCAAACAGAATGTCCAGAGTAGGATGTTTTAGTAGATCGTTTTCAAAGTCCCGCTACAGCTACGGGCGCGCGCTTCAGAGCATGCATCGAAGTGGCAGAGCGAGCTTCCGCTGAAAACAGCGTGGCCTGAAAACATGATCTGCTAAACCTGCTCTAATCAAGACGGTAGCCCACATTCAAGGGAAGTCTCATTGTCGGCGATAAGCAGTTTCTTTTTCGGTCGATGCTCGTCCAACAAACACAGCGCAATAATTTCATGGGCTACAACGAAGCAAACGGCCTTCAACGAAAAGTTCACACGGACGTATTTCGGCAGTTCACGAAGAATTCAACCCATCCGTGACTGCAACACACGAAAAGCAGCTGAACACCGAAGTGGGCATTTCGGAAACCGGAGCTACGTCACCGCCCTACCCATCACCATAACCTAACAAACGGCGAAGGCTACTGCCCTAGCGAGCCCATCAATGCGTCGGAGCGAGTCACGTGACAAATTTTCGTTCAAGTTTTTTGTCCTACGGAGAGCGGTCATGCATAACGCTCCACCCTTCTGATCTGCTTGAAGCGGCCTCCGCGCTCGCTCAAAGCCAGTGTTGGCGGTGACGCGTGACATGCGACCGCGTTGCCGGTAACGCGTTTCATTTTCTTCAGTAATGTAGCAACGTAATCGTTACTTTTCTAAAGTAACGATTACGTTCACTACAGGTAACAAACTTGCGTTACTTATTGCGAATGACGGGTAACGTATTTATGTTACTCGTTACATCTTCTTTTCAGATAAATAAGAATACACTTAAATTGTTTTAGTGTTTCTATTCTTCCTTTCAGATTAAGCTCAGGCGCAGCCGACGCTACGAGCTGTGGTGAATAACAATCAGGCAGCCTCAAAAGGGCACCATCATGGTGCTCGTCATGTTTTTGTACATGTTCTACCACCGTTGAACCAATCATAAACATACAAAAAAAGGCTCAGTGACTTGTGCTTTTGAGGCTTTTGATTGGTCCCATTAGCTTGTAGCGTCAGCTGCGTTTGGACTTGAGCTGAAACGAAGTATGGGAGCTAAGTCAATAATTGTTCTACTCATTCTACAAACTTTCAAAATTTTGTCTGTGTTTTTCCAGTGTCAAAAAACGCTATCGCGAATAAACACGCTGTTACCGTCAATTTATAAACAAAAGCAGCGCAATAGTAACGTGTCACTTTTTATTGTGACATAAGGTATAGTTGGTAACGCGTTCCTTTGTTTTACAAGGAACGTGTGACGTATTTCGTTACACTTTTTGGGTAAAGCCTAAAGCACTGCTCACAGCTAGACAAACAAACAAAACATGGTGGTGAGGCTTAACTGAAGCCGAGATCAAAGGCAGATGGACAATCCAGCTAATCTCTCTTTGCCTCATTGTAGTTGTATTTCTCGGGCTAAATGTAAGTAAATACGGTTTTGCTTAATCTTTTTTTTTGCCCTGGTTCTGAGGAAGTTTATAAATAAAAATAGCTCGCCGGCATAGCCGGTGCACAAAGGACACTCTCGGTACTCAACGAAAAACGGCGGCGGGTACGGTATGTCAGGATTCCGTCTGCGCGACCCATCCGATACTTGCTATAATATTTAAAGAAAACAAGCGAGCTGGTGATGATTCATGTTAATAGAAACCCGAGACTCAGGAACACAGAAGGGGACGAGTAAATGGGCGAATTGTGTTGTGTTCGTCCCCTTTTGTGTTCCGGAGTCTCGTGTTTTTATTACCATGAACCATCCGATACTTCACAGATATCGGCTGGATCAAAATGGTATCGGCACAAATTTTCCGATTGGAGGCCAGTGTAGGCGCAGTACTGCGCGCTGCCTGGTTTGTATATTTCCAGGTCTTCCTTCAACACTTGCCAGCGGAGGCGCTTTTTTAAAATTGAAGTTGAACTGATAAAACTGATGCATGCGCGACACGTAATATTTGGCTCTTGTCGGACGTATTACATCTGCGTTGCTAATACTATTCTCTAGCACTTCCTAATCATATGCGACGTCGTCTGGCGATTCATCACACTGGAGGTTTGTACCATCGCACATAAGCAAAAGTCTCGTCAAAGCGATCAACATGAACAGCTAGGAAATCAATTCGACTGCATCACCATTCCGCGTCTTTCACGCCCTGTAATTGAAAGGTGAGAAATTCGCCCATTTACCCTTTTTACACGATTTAAAAGAGCATCGTTACTCATGGGGCGTAAAGGGGAGATGTAAAGGGTGCAAATCATCAGCCCACCCATTTTAAACCCAGCGATATTCATGAATCTTGTAAAAATGGTGTAAGAGGGGTGTTTTCCTAACTTACACCCTTCTTGTACACTTTTTAAACGTATATGGGTGTTACAATGTTTAGTGTGTAATCTCCACATCGTAATCCACGGCCTTCGTCCTCGGTAATTCCTGAGAATAAGCTGGGATGTTAAAAGCCTGGCCGATTAGAAGCCTGCGATAATACATAACTGTAGAGAAGTGTGCCCACCAGACCAAACTCCGAGCACATACGTATACAGTGGCTTAGACAAGTAGCTGAGTGCTTTAAACACGTAATGTCGCTGCAGTGCGGCTAGGATAACATGCGCCATGCAAAGGAAAAAAAAAAGGAGAATAGGGTCACCTGTAAATGAATGCCGTCCCCGATGACTGAGTCTGCGTGAAGCAACAGACGTACGGTCGAGTGTTCCGTTGACAGAACGAGGCACGTCCACTTCCTGCTATCCGCATTAGCGAAGAAAAGTTGCTTTGTTCGGGATGATGAATACCTGGAGAACATAATTACCGAGTCGTAATTAGGTTGTGTTATCGTCCCGCGGGATTCGGTGCCGCCGCAGGCCTAAATGTGGGCCCTCCATACTAATTTGTTCGGGAAAAGCTCTCGTTGAAGTAAAGGGACTTCCCCATAATTAAACTCGTCAGAATATGGGGCCCCGTAAGCCGCTCTTCTCCCCCTGCAGTGTAGCGATATCCGCATTTCTGAGACTTTTTACGAACATACAAAGAGATCTGCGACCATTATATATTTGGACTACTTGTACAGTCAGAAAGATACCTAGTTGTAAAAGTAAGTAAGTTAGGCATTGAGTGATCAATAGCATTATATTCACACGTGATTTAGATAGGCGACATTGTTTAAGCTAACTTAGCAATTTAACCAATGTACTCCGATTCCTAACTTGGTGTCTTTAGACAAATACTGACACAAAGATGTATGTCGAAATTTTTGGTTCCAATGGGATCTAGAGCACATGAATGATGTATAAATGACGTTAGTTTAAGCATGACCGCCTTAAGAAGTTCACATAAAAAATTTAAATACCCTAGCGGAAACTAGTTTGTCTATTAAGAATCCTACATTGTGGCGTCTCGATCGTTGCTGAGTTTGGTTTTCAGAGGTTCAGCTGGATGCTTCGTGGAGAGCACGGCAATGCAGCAGCAACCTGAATTAAAATTTAGCACTTTCCTAGCGCGTGGTAGACACGAAGGTACGCTGCGATTCTGTTCAGGGCAAGACTGTTTCAGAGAGGTGGGATCGGTGGCCAATTGGGCTAGCGCACACCAGCTCGGAGCAAGTGGAGCGAAAGCTAGCGCTGCCGAACCCAGGAATCCTGGGTTCAATCCCCACCCCTGCCCGTTTCAATCTGGATGAGCATCGTACCGGCGTGCGGTCGTGTATCATTTGAGACTTGAAGTAGATCGTTTTTTTCCGCCGCTACGGTATCCGCAAAGAAAACGCCTCAGTTGCGGCTGCGCGCCGCCAGCCTTGTCTGCATAGTTCAAGGTCTTGTGGCGGATCACGGGGCAATATCCGGGTGCTTAGCGGGCTGCGGAAACGGTCTGCTACAATTCCCTATTACTGCATGGTGCAGGTTAAAGACCCCAGGCTAGAGGTTTTACTGCACTGGCTAAATTGCTCATCTACAGCTGGGATACAAGTCGCCCGTAGAGGCAGACTAAGTTCAGGCTGTATAAAAATACACACACCAATTTACTAACTGTTTCAATTAATGTAGACTATATAGTGGAAGGCCTTTTCCGTGCACAACCGCGCGAGCTGACATTCCTGAAAATATACATTCTCGCGGCTCAGCCTTTATATCAAGTAGTACGGTCAAAAATTGGGCAAATTATTTGTATACAGCGCAAAAACAAAACAAAAAAACGAAGAACAAAAAGACGAAGTATACACACGAAGCGCTGGCTCTCAACTGATTTATTTTAAAGAAACACAAATCGATGTCAAACGTAACTCATAGAATGCATTCAGTCATCTGTACTCAAAACGTGCGAAACCTGCTCAAGAATATATACTTCATAAAAAAAAATGTGATCAACTCCGCACTGACACATCCTTCTTTGCGCCTCGAAATGAAAAACTCCTCCCAAAATTTATCTAGCCATCTGTTGGCTGGAATGTCCCGAAATTTTGTTTGATCCATTCCTCAAGGATAGAAGATTGTCGCGGTAAGAGAAAGCATTAAGGCGCACTGGACAGTTTTTTTTTTTAAATGCCTGCGGTATGAGCGTAGATAATTTGGTATTCGCGTCGAGATCGAACCGTGTCGCCACCGTGCGGCCGAAACTGGAAAGATGCGAAAGCGTGGAGACCGCCTTGCGTCGTATACTACGGGCGCACGTTCAGAAGCATGGATCTTGAGGACACAAGCCAGTTTCCGGCTGAGCTGAGCCTTTCTCATTAAACGCTTGTTGTTTTTGTTGTCGGTTCTTCCTACTAAAGGTTGTGTTGTATCGTTTCACATCCGTGGAATTTCACCAAAGCGATTATTATTATGTCGGATGCTTCCATAATCTTAGTGTTGTGGTTTGTATACAACCGCTGGTCTCGCACATTTTATTTGTCTCGCGCAAATCATAGACATCATAAAACATTGAATGTTAATCGGAGCTGCGGTTTAACTAAAAAATTAACCCGCCTGATAGCTGCCCTTTAATAGACTAATCAATCGATAAATCCCTTAGTTGATTTTTCACCGATCATATTGCGTAAAAGACGTTAAAACAACACTGTTTTTACTATGCCATAAATGACACTTTCCATGCCCACTTTAAACTTCGCGTTGTGACGCCTACAGAAATATGAACACGGGAAGCATTTTAAATTGAAGTATTTTTTAAGTTATTATTTAAGCAGTATAATCACCCTTGGTGGCAATCACCAGCATGCTGAAGTGGTTTACCGTGCAAGGCTGTGTCCTAAAAAATAAAAACGTAAAAATATTAAAGCTAGGCTTTTTTTACATTTTATTGGCTTTCTACAGCACAAGATTCCGCTTAAACGGCATAAAAAAATCTAAATTCAAGCATCACTCGAATAATCTGAAAATTAATCGATGAACTGCCCATCCGCAATATGTGTTAGGTGAGGGCAAAGTGTGATCGGACAGTCTCGCGAGAGTCGCTTGTCCTCATCAGTAAAAGTGCGTCGCTGCGGCCCATGCTGTCTGTGTCATGGTGCGGGCCGGTTATTGGAGTTTCAGAGTCTAGTATGTTTAAATAGCAAGATTATTAAGCCAGCAATTTATAAATGTATCCTGTTGACATCCGCGGCCCTCACCGAGAAACTTGAAGCGGGTGAACCCACAGTACCGAGAAAAGCTTTTCATAACATGCACGCTACTGCGTTGATCGGTTACCACTCGTTTGTTCCACTCGCGGCAGATATATTAGAATAGTTTGTTTCACTTGCTTCAGTTGTCTTGCCAACGAACGATTTCCGGATCGTAACTAGAAGATGCACTTTCTCCTCATCGCGACGTAGTAGAATTGTTCGACTCCGAAAAACTTAGCCAAACCATGGGCACATTGAAGGGAAACGGTGGCTGCAGCGGAACTCAATAGCACAGTAATTTCCAATAGAGCACTAACTTCTATTGGTGCGAAATACAGCACTCACTTCTCTTCATGCGAAATATTTATATTACTGCAAAAAGTGAAAGTTGTACAAAAAAAAATGCATAGAATTTGCGATTTTGCACTTTACAGTACTCGTATTATGTTATCCGGGTTGGAATTCATTGGTTTGTTGAATTCCCACGCTGATGAACCGATAAATCTATTTTAAAAGAAACATATACTTAACAAATAGTGCAGTTCACCTGGAAACAGGCATTTGTCGTGGAGATCCAAGCTTCCCAACGTACTGCCTAGAGCAGACGACGGAGTCACACATGCGATTATTTAAATTTAGGCCGTATGCTGGCAACACGATTCGATCTCACTTAAGCACCGAACAGTTCCGCACACTTTTCTGCTAAAATTATTTTCCCATCGGTACTATGCAACAAAACTAAACGCAAGAATCCACACAGAGTTGGGAAGTAATGCGTTACAAGTCACGGATTACTTGTAATCCGCTACTTTTTCAAGTAATTTTTTAATTGTCACGTTACTTTTTTCGGAGGTAATTTGTAATGTAATTTTGTTACAAAATATTGGTAGCGGATTACTTTAATTACTCGTTACTTTTTTTAAAAATATGGCCATAAAACAGTAACTGAACAATACGAGCAGAACATTCAGCAGCACAACGAGATCAAGTTGAAAACTAGAAAACACCATGAAGGGGAGAATAGTCGAAAAGAAAACACGATTTTTCGTATGACCGGTCACTAGAATGACTAGGAAAACGGGAAAGGCGTGTAGAAATATTAGAAAGACAAAGATCAAGTAAGACAACGCCAAGTAGGCTCTCCGTCGCCTTTCATCCCGTTTTTCTTCTTCTCCCGGGCAGGAGAAGGCTCTTCGTTTTTATTTGTTTTTGTCTTATACACCGTTTTACCCTTTACAATCTCTTCGATGTCTCCTGCTACCTGCACAAACATCGAACGCGGGTCCGTACCCCCTCGATTCGCGGGTTCCGAACTCGCGTAACAGACGATGTAGCCTCGCGCAAGGAGGTCGAATTCTCTTTGTCTTTCATGTGCCGTATTCTAACACGCTCTTGAGGCACGGCTGAAAAGCGCCCGGCGAGAGCTAAGAGCATCGTCTACGAGGGTACAGACGATACTTTTTTGGTTTACTTGTCTGTGCATGGTTGTCGAGTTCACTCCTCACCTTACAGCCACCTGTCAACATAAAATTGGGGAAGGGGGGGGTTAGGCCATCTAAGGAGTGCTGAGAGAGAGAGAAAGAACGCGTAAAAGTGGTGTAATCCTCTATTGTTTTGTGAGACCGATGACAACCGCTTCTCTCGCTCTCCATGGCCTCCCTCTGTCTTCCACGAATATTGGCATGAAAGATAGAGACCGATGAACGAGCGATAACCCGTAACTGCCACTTTTTCTGACTGGTAGAGTTTTCGGTCATGAAGTGTCCGTCGTCTTCATGGCCATCTCTTAATGAGATGTTCAAAATTCAGGGCAATAAGGAGAACGGAAAACTAGAGTTTCAGTGCATACTTTGCTTGTCAAAAAACACACACATTGTAATCGGCAAGAACAAACTTTATGGGGGATCGGTGGCCGAGTGGGCTAGCGCACACCAGCTCGGAGCACGTAGAGCGAAAGCTGGCGCTGCAGAACCCAGAATCCTGGGTTAAATCCCCACCCCTGCCCGTTTCGATCTGGATGAGCTTCGTACCGGCGTGCGGTCATGTATCACTACTGCGTGGTGCACGTTAAAGAGGCTAGCGGTTGTACACTGGCTGAATGTCTCATCTACAGCTGGGAGACAAGTCGCCCGTTGAGGCAGATTAAGTTCTACGCTGTATAAACATACACACACCCCTATTTATTTTTGCTCAAACTTCGTTGTCTGCTACAATATTTTGAAAATATTCGACATTGAATTCAATTTTCTTTTGTCAAAAATTAACTTTCAATGCTTTGAATATTATCCTATTATGTCCCAAAACTGACCACCGCCAAAATTCAGTGCCGGACCGGCACACCTAGGAGACGCGTTGCTCACCGGCGTGCTCGATTACCAGAGTTCGTTTTTGTCTGAGAAAGCGACCGTTTGTTTAAAAAAGGAGAAAAAAGCTTAGATTTTCACGAATGAAGGACGATGAGGCAGAAGAAAACGAAACGAACTATATATTTAATGCGGGCGAACTTGTGCCATAAACGGAAAAAAAAAAACACACGTCGAGGAAGCAGCAGTGAGCGTCAGCGGCGGCACCAGCTGGCGACGGAACGTCGGCGTAACAGCTGGCTATCGCGAGAGAGATTCATGGAATGAATCGGCATTACGGCGCTCGTCCCTTTAACTACCATGCTCGTCATCTCGAATATTCGACCTAGAGTTTTCGGGAAAGAGCTAGGACGAGTCTGACTAGACAAGGTCATTCTGGCCTCCTTATCGTTTACGCTCTGGTCAAGAGCGTGCGCGGAACCATCTGGATGAAAGAAGAAGCGTATCTACTCGGTCATGCAGGAGGCAATATATAAGGTATTGCTTTCGAGATAAACAAAACATGCCGGTGCTTGGATACAGTGACGACATTCAGGCAGAAAACATTCTAGAGTACAAAAAATTGTGTTTATAAAGCAACTTCTCACCGCTAATTTGAACTATCACATGGAGAGGGGGTTACTAACAGCAAACGCCTCCACATTGAGGCAATGCAGTGTCTGCTTCTTCAGCGGGCGTCGATCTCCGTATATAGTTCTGCCTTTGGCGATGTGGATGATCAAATGTTTTACTATTACTAGAAGAACCATTTCAAGATGATTTCGGTCATACGTTTTAGTAGTAGGTGTAACATAAATGGTGTCTAATTTTAGTCCATTTTAAATACACTACAACTATAATGTCATATACATTCATAATACATTAAACATATTTAATTTATATTACAAAAATATCCCTAAAATATTAAGTGTTCAGACATAGTGTTGGTCGTATTCCTAAATATATAAACAATACGACGTCCCCATAGTTCTGGTATATTTACAATATATGCGAATAATGCAGCAATACTTTGGCATAACTATAAATAGACCAAAATATGATCACATATTCCTAGCATGTTGTTGATGCACCGATAGGTATGACGGATCTATTTTGGTCTGAGGTAGATGCTTCGATCTAATAAAACAAACTAATTGAATTGTCCGACATCGCGTACAGAAATGTCAACGTCGTTCGGGAGCCATTTCATCTTCTTTCTTCTCTTCGTGTCGTAGTGCACAGCTCGTGATCAAGCGGCCGAGGTAGTGGCAGCTCAAATGGTTTAGTCGCGTGCTTGCTCCCATTTTCCGGTGTCCTCGCGCGCTCCGAATAGTTTCAGCAAGGTATATTTTAAATTCATTTCGAAAATATTCAGGGTCTAGTTTAAAATTAAAACCAAAATTTGAGATTAATGTGTGCTTTAAATATGTTAAGATTATATTTGAAGTATTACTTTTTTTGTTAAGGGTGTTATATGTAGCAACATTGCTGGTAAGGGTTTGCGTTTTTTCGTAACGCTGTAATGTACTCGTTACATGTTCAGACGAGTTACGGGTACCGTACTTTAATTACTTATTTCAAGTAACAGACGCTGTTACATTACTCGTAATTTCTTCTTCCCAACTCTAGAAAAAGTGTGCATTTATAGACGCCAAGATATGAATTCGTTCACTCATCTCACGTACCTTAAAAATTTCGCTTTTCTTTTTCCAACAAAAAGAAAGAAAAGAAAACCACATAAAAATATCCACGGTTTTTCTTTCTTTTTTTTTTGGGGGGGGGGGGCGCAGCGTCAAAAAATACTGTCACAAACAAGTGTAGCCATCGATTTGTAAATAAAAGAAACGCAAAAGTAACACGTTACTTTTAATCGGTCACGGTAAGGGTAACGTGTTCCCTTTTTTTTAGGTGACGTAGGTCTGTAACACGACCCTTTTGTTTAAAATATACGAATAACGTCTTTCGTTTGTTTTTTTTTCCCGTAGAGCCTACAACATAGGATATGCAGTGTACGAGTGGGAATTGAAGGACTCCCAAGGCAAGTCGCCTGTATTTTTGGAGTAGAATTTCCAGCTCGTTTGTTTGCGTCTGAGTTAACAAAAGTATGGTAGCTGATACGTGACTCGAGTGTTGACGATCGTCTCGATGGTCTTGCAGAGCTCGGGCTCCATCAGGCCTCGACTTCCTCTTGTAACGTGCCCGAGAATGTGGTGTCTGTAGTTGATTTGATGTGTGATATATCTAATGCGCATATCCGCTTTTACATTGTGTTGGAGAAGGAACATTAAGTGGATGATGGAGGTAAGGCGCAATAAACAAATGCGCAAGTGAGATGAAATAAAACAAAGTATTAATAAGGTCTGATAGCCGTTGTTCATCCAAGCTGCGTCTGCCGCTTCTACAATCAAGATACGATTGAGGACGGCCCCGAAATGTATAAAGAAAAAAATCACCTAGCAGGAAGCTCGAGAGAGAATAAACGCGATAAAGACAAATGTATACAAAAAAAAAGAAAAAAAAATGGCATGGCGCAAATTAAGTTGTGGTTTTCAGTTACGAAATGAAAAGTTGTTCCCGAAATGAAGTTTTCTGCGCGCTCAATTCTCGAAATGTTCTTCTTGGAGGTCGATATATCTCTTTTGACAGGTGTGCGGGGTAGGCTGCAATAACTTCTCTCTTTTCTGGAGTCTTGTTTTTATTTTTCCCGTTGTTTGTTGTTATTGCATTTCAAACCTCAATTTATTTGTAGCCTCGTCTTACGTATGTGGTTGTTGAGCGGGGTTAACCGTGTTGGCAGGTGGAAAACAGAACGCGTCATACCTAGGGGTATAGGTGTCCGTTAGAGACACGGCGGTCGATGAATCGTGATTTCTCCGCGTGACGGCGGATGTCTTTGTATTGAAGGCATATAACCAGTGGTAGAAAGGTAATGCAGGACATGGTCGACCCAGGAATGCATTGCGCCCGCTTCGAATCTCTCTGTGTCGAGAATGTAGTCCGGGACCAGCTCTGCGACGTCAGTCTCAGGAGGCGAGCGGAGGAAGCGAAACTCGCTGGCGATCGAGCTGGACGACATCATTGCGAGGTAGTAAAGTCAGTAGTACATGCGTAACTTCACACATTACGCAGAAAAGAAACCGAACATGTTCTACCTCATGTCGTTGAGGGTGGCATCAGGTTATCTTGTCTCGCAACGCCTTCCTGTGAGATAGAGCGAGGTTATCATTGTTTATCAGGCTCGTGCGACAGAGCGCAGAAGTAACATAAAACGAGGACGTTACTCTTCACAGAGCAGGCAATAAATACCGCTTTGATTGCTTTATTGGAGTCCACGTGCTTTATCACTAAAGCTATCAGAGAAGGTCTGAGCTCAATTAGAAGCAGCGCGGAATCGTCACGCAAGAATCTCACGCAGCCTGAAGCGTCAATAGTGGTGGCCGCAGAGTTTTCACATTTCCCCACACAAACCGCAAAGAAACGCTAATACCGCCACAATTTTGCGTCACGACCTGACTCTGAGGCGGAGAACAAACGAACGTAAAGATGCCACGGCGCCGACAAAGTGTATAACAGTATGTATTCTCGACGGTCGCAAAGACTTCCCTCGAAAAAGTGCGCCTATTGAACACTTCGACGGCCACCGGTCCAACACCAATTTCTGACGTAAACACGGACAAAGAACAAAACAATTATTGCGTGATTTCGCAGTCTGTTAACGCCGTCACCAGCGTAACAAAAAGCACTGGCAGAAAAACAAATAATTCCCAAAACAGCTAAGTTATTGGTGTGAAGAAAAATTGTGAAAAGAATTTGCTTGCGGAGCGAGTTAAACATCCCTAGGGAGCATTTACAGTTGCGTTTCCGCCCTCTCAGGAACTTTTATATCACTACGTGACTTTTCTGTCAACACCGGCTTGTTCGCGACATAAGCAATATTCAGCTGTACTACTTGTTTCCAAAACAGTATGTTTTGCCAGTTGGTGAATTTCAAGAGTAATAAATATTACTAGAGGTATACCTGATACGTTTGTAACTCTTGTGTGCTGCTTGAACGTGCCGAGCCTAGGGCCACGTGTATAGGATACCGTTTCAGCAATTTTGAGAGCGTTTGAGTAGAAGTACTGCGTCTGATCTATACACGCTATTTTGTATTTTCTTTGCTAGCGAATATGCTTTTGTGAGTCTGCGTTACGACCTGCTCTGTGCGTAATGTGCCTAGCTTGCATGTGTATTTTCTATTCTGAATAAGAGGAATATTGTTCGAAACATGTATTAGATCATCCTATAATTCGCGGTAAAACAAAGATTTTAACATATATTTTAAATCCGGATGTACGTTCTAATATTAAGCTTAAACGTAACTTCCCTGCTGAAGTGACGGAAATTTACCATTTTCGTACAAAATTTCGAACTCAGTAGTGGCGTAAGGGCTAGAGCTAGTAAACAATTGTTTCAATAATTGTGAAAGTAGATACAAAACATTGCAAAACCATTTATTTACGTTACAGCAAAACGCCATCAACGTTAATACTCATTTTAAATACATTTCTGCTTACAAAGCAAATGAACAAATTTCTAATCCAGTTATTCGGTAGTAAAACACTGTCAATATTTACGAAGAAATATTTAATGCAATTCAAATAAAATATTTTGCACTCCTTGAATTTTTACTTAAAACAAACGTACAAACGTGCAAATAAAATGTATATATTTATATATATTGTCACGAACGGAGGTGACACGAAGACGAGCAGTGAACTCAAAAATAACGGTTTAATAGGCGAACTTGTGCCAACCAAAAATAAGTAAAGAACGAAAGAGCGTCGAGGCAGCAGAAAACCAGGCGGTGATTCGTCGGCGAAACAGAGCGCGAGCGTCACTATCTCGACAAGGTCGCGGGCACTTATCAGAAGCGTATCTCGAGGGTTCGCGCAAGCTCGAGCGCGCGCACGAGATGAAGTGGCACTTTCGAGAACAACAAAGCAAAGGGAAAGTTACAACTAGTGCGAGAATGAATGGGAATCTTCTAGAAGACCGTGACCGCGCGTTGCTTTCTCGGCTCTGCGGGCGGCATTATCCCCCTTTTAAAAGTGCATCGTCCCGATGCAACGTAAAGGAAAACAGAAATGGCTAAAAAAGTTACGGTGAAACGAAATAAACATGCAGTATCGCAATCCTATCGTGCGTAGAACGGCTTGAGTCGAACGACGTGGACGACTTCGGGTCGTGGCTGGCGGCGTCCTGATGGTCGGGTTCCGTCGGGGAGCACCTCGTAGTTCAAGTCCCCAAGGCGGCGGATGACCTTGTAGGGTCCGAAGTAGCGTTTTAACAGTTTTTCGCTGAGTCCGCGGCGGCGAATTGGCGTCCACACCCACACCCTGTCTCCGGGCTGGAACTCCACGTCGCGGCGACGAAGGTTGTACCGGCCAGCGTCAACACGTTGCTGGCCCTTTATTCGAAGACGGGCTAGCTGGCGTACCTCTTCTGCTCGTTGGGTGACCAGCTGGGCGGTCGTCGGTGCTGTCGTCCGTCGGGTCGTGGGGCAGCATGGCGTCGAGCATCGTCGTCACCTTTCTGCCGTGCACCAGCTGAAAAGGTGTAATGCCGGTAGTTTCTTGAATCGCCGTATTGTACGCGAACGTGACGTAGGGCAACACTTCATCCCACGTCTTGTGTTCCACGTCCACGTATATCGAAATCATGTCGGCGATGGTCTTGTTTAGTCGCTCCGTCAGCCCGTTGGTCTGCGGGTGGTATGCCGTGGTCCGGCGGTGGTTGGTGTGGCTCAGGCGGAGTATCTCTTGTGTCAGTTGCGCCATGAACGAGGGTCCTCGGTCCGTAATCAGGACTTGGGGAGCGCCGTGTCGGAGGACGATAGACTCCACGAAGAACTTGGCTACTTCCACGGCGGTCCCCGACGGGAGTGCTTTTGTCTCGGCGTACCTGGTGAGATAATCAGTTGCCACGATTATCCAACGGTTTCCCTGCGTCGACGGCGGAAATGGTCCGAGAAGATCCATTCCAATCTGCTGGAATGGTGCAGTCGAGGGCGATATCGGTTGCAGGAGACCTGCCGGCTTCGTCGGTGGTTTCTTGCGTCGTTGGCATTCGTGGCACGAACGGACGTAAAGGTGGACAGCCTTCGGGAGCTTGGGCCAGTAGTATTTCTCTCGGATCCGTGCAAGAGTTCTACTGTAGCCAAGGTGACCAGATGTTGGGTCGTCGTGGCAGGCTTGGAAGATCTCTTCTCGAAGACTAGCAGGAATCACCAGGAGCCACGTCGAGTTGCTGCCCCCGAAGTTCTCTTTGTAGAGGATACCTCTCCGGACGGCGAATCTTGGCAGGTCACGTGAGAAGACTCGGGGAATCGTACCCCTCGTCCCTCCAAGTGGTCGATCAGTGCGCGCAGCTCAGGATCGTCCCGCTGGAGCGCTGCCATACCGTGAACGCTTACTGCCCCAAGAAAGTGATCGTCGTCGTCGTCGTCTTTGGCACAGCCGGTAGCTGACTCGACGGGGGCTCTGGACAGGCAGTCGGCGTCGCTGTGTTTTTGGCCTGACTTGTAGACGACGGTCACGTCGTACTCTTGCAGTCGTAGGCTCCACCGAGCGAGGCGTCCCGATGGGTCCTTCAGGCTCGCTAACCAACACAGCGAGTGGTGGTCGGTGACCACCCGGAAAGGACTCCCGTACAAGTACGGGCGGAATTTCGTGATGGCCCAGACGACGGCCAGACATTCCTTCTCGGTTGTCGAGTAATTGCGTTCCGCGTTTGACAGCGTCCGGCTAGCGTATGCGATCACGCGCTCCGCACCGTCTTGTCGTTGGACCAGTACCGCTCTGAGTCCTGTATTACTGGCGTCTGTGTGAACTTCCGTTTCGGCTGATTGGTCGAAGTGGCCGAGAATCGGTGGTGACTGGAGCCGCCGCTTCAGTTCGTCGAATGCCTGTTGTTGTTCTTCACCCCATTCGAAGTTCACGGCGTCTTTCGTAAGGTGCGTGAGCGGCGCAGAAAGCTTGGCGAAATCCTGAACGAATCGCCGGTAGTATGCGCAAAGTCCAAGGAATCTTCGGACGGCCTTTTTGTCGGTGGGCGGCGGAAAGGCAGCTACGGCGCGAGTTTTCTCAGGGTCAGGACTTACACCTTCGTTGCTCACAACGTGGCCCAGGAATTTCAGTTCGCCGTAGGCAAACCGGCACTTCGTCGGCTTCAGGGTGAGTCCTGCGGTCCTGATAGCCTCAAGAACGGCTCGAAGGCGTCGCAAATGCTCGTCGAAGTTGGCCGAGAATACCACGACGTCGTCGAGGTAAACGAGACATGTCTGCCACTTGAGGCCTGCCAGGACGGTGTCCATGACACGTTGGAACGTTGCCGGCGCTGTGCAGAGTCCGAAGGGCATCACCTTGAACTCATACAGTCCGTCGGGCGTGACGAAGGCAGTCTTTTCTCGGTCCCGTTCGTCGACTTCGATCTGCCAGTAGCCACTCTTAAGGTCCATCGACGAAAAGTACCGTGAGTGGCGCAGCCGGTCCAGCGTGTCGTCGATGCGGGGAGCGGATACACGTCTTTCTTCGTCACCGCATTGAGCCGCCGGTAGTCAACGCAGAATCGAAGCGTTCCGTCCTTCTTCTTCACCAGTACGACTGGAGAGGCCCACGGGCTGCTCGAAGGCTGAATTATGTCGTCGTTGAGCATCTCTTGTACCTGTTCTTGAATGGCCTCTCGTTCTTTTGGGAGACCCGGTACGGTGGCCGATGCACCGGGAGCGCTTCCTCGTTGGTAACGATGCGGTGTTTCGCCACTGTTGTCTGGCGCACCCTCGACGTCGTCGCAAAGCAGTCGCCGAACTCGGCGAGGAGGTCTCCGAGCTGTCGTCGTTCCGTGGCACTGAGCTTGGGGTTAACGTCGAGCTGTGGCGGTGGTGTACTGTGTGGCTGACATGGCGAGGGCTCGTCGGAGATCGCGGCGATTTCGGCGTCGGCCCGGAGTTCCTCAACGTGTCCTACAGCGGCACCTTTCGTGAGGTGCTGCGCCTCCGGTCGAAAGTTCGTCACGACGACCACAGTACGTCCATCCTGCAGCTCCGTTACGCCCCTTGCGACGCCTATTCCTCTTCCGAGAAGCAGTTGGACGTTGCCCTCCAGAAGGACTTTCCCGCGGGCAACTGCATCGGTCACGACGGGCACAAGAACACTCGACCGTGGCGGCAGGTTCACGTGGTCCGCAATGACTCGGACGGCGGCTGGTGTCGTTTTGTATTCCTCCGCGGCAGGCGTCGTTTTGGATCCCTCCGGAGGTAGAACGGGCTTTCGCAGCGTCAACCTGTTTGCTCCAAGGTCGATCACGGCACCGTACTCAGAGAGGAAGTCCATGCCAAGGATGACGTCTCTCGAACAGTCCTTCAGGACGACGAATTTCACGGGGCAGGTCTCTCCGTGGATGTCCACGCGCGCAGTACACCTTCCCACTGGTGTGATGAGATGTCCGCCGGCGGTTCGTATTTTCGGGCCATCCCACGGCGTCATCACTTTCCGAAGGCGGCGAGAGAGCTTCCCACTTAAAACGGAATAGTCTGCTCCGGTGTCGACGAGTGCCTTCGCGTCGTGGCCGTCGATGGTAACGTCGAGGTTATTCGACACCGACGCAGAAGCGTCGTTCTGATGCGTCTCGTCGCTAGTGTGGGAGCCCTCCGGCGTTTGTGGAGGATATTGGCGTCGTTCGTCATCGGCAATACCACCTCCGGTATTGCCGCACTCAGTTTTCCCGGCGAGGCAGGGGAGACAGGCTCTCTCGGCGGGACCGATGGACAGGTGATGCCGCAGGACGGTGGGGTGACGGCGATCGGAAACTGCGACGGGTAGACGGTCCCTGGGATGGCAACCGGCGGAGGTATTCGTCGATGTCCCGGGGTCGCTCGCCGTAGCGTGGGCGCGGGTCGTCGGGGTGGAAGCCGCGTAGCCCCAGCTGCCGGTACGGGCAACGGCGGTAGACATGGTCGGCTTCCCCGCAATGGTAACAAAGCGGGCGTCGGTCGGCCGTTCGCCACACGTCGGTTTTCTCAGCGAAGGTCGCTCTGGTCGGACGTGCTGCCGTTCTTCGCGTCGTTGGGAGTACTGCGGCGCTGGAGGTTCACGGCGTGGTGGCGCCGCAGCTTGGCGGGGAGCTTGCGGCTGTCGTCTGGCTATGGCGGCGTAGGTCAGCGTCGGTTCTTCGGGGGCAGGCACGTCGACTGGTGGTTCAGGCTGCAAGGCCCACTGTACCTCGTCGCGTACAATCTCGGCGACTAACAGCGACGCCGGACGCTCAGCAGCGGGGAGCAGCTTTCGGAGCTCCTCTCGGACGACGTCTCGGATGATGTCGCGAAGCTCGTCGGCACCAGCGCTGAACTCTGAGCGGGTCGAGGCCAAAGTGGAGACGTTGCTGACCCGATGGTAGTGGCTCGCTCGGGCCATTAACGCCCGCTCGATGTTTGTTGCTTCGGCAACAAATTCTTCGACGGTCGTCGGGAGGTTGCGAATAAGTCCGCCGAAGATTTCGCTTTTCACGCCCCGCATAAGGAAGCGTAATTTCTTCTCGTCGGTAGCCTGCGGGTCGGCGCGGCTGCTCAGGCGGAGGATGTCTTCAACGAAACTGGTGACCGTTTCGTTGGGGCCTTGAGTCCTCGCCTGAAGAAGATCTTCGGCCCGCTGCCTACGATGCTGATTCATGAACGCCCGCTTCAGCTCGGTGACGCAGGCGTCCCACGACATGAGCGCAGCCTCGTGGTTCTCGAACCAGTGCCTCGCAGTACCCTCCAACGAAAAGTAGAGGTTCTGCAGGTACTGCTCGGCGGTCCATCCGTTATGGCGTGCCACGCGCTCGTAATGTTGGATCCAGTCCTCGACGTCCTCGTGGATCTCCCCATAGAAAGGCGTCGGAGTCCAAGGGGCGACGGGCAGGTAAACGACGGGTGGAGCGGTCATCGTCGTGGCCTTCTTCTACCCCGCACCTCCACCAGAAATGTCACGAACGGAGGTGACACGAAGACGAGCAGTGAACTCAAAAATAACGGTTTAATAGGCGAACTTGTGCCAACCAAAAATAAGTAAAGAACGAAAGAGCGTCGAGGCAGCAGAAAACCAGGCGGCGATTCGTCGGCGAAACAGAGCCCGAGCGTCACTATCTCGAAAGTTCGGCAATGAAGGTTCGAGGGTCGCGCGCTCGGGGCGAGGATGAACTGGCACTTTCGAGAACAACAAAGCAAAGGGAAAGTTACAACTAGTGCGAGAATGAATGGGAATCTTCTAGAAGACCGTGACCGCGCGTTGCTTTCTCGGCTCTGCGGGCGGCAATATATGAACCCTGGGAATGAAAAGCGCCCTATTCATACGCTGTCTCACTCAAACTGGAAAAACGTAAACATGTCTTCAAGCCGCTTCACCGATGAAATTCACGGTGAATAACTACGTTTGTGAAATGAACTCGTATATGGATATAAAGGAGAAGTTCAGACTTGAACCCATGTAGGAAAAAGTGCGGAAAAATCTGATGCTCATAAATTAACACTCATCCCAGTACATGCAACCTGCCTGCTGAACCGCATATCTTCTTGGATTATTACATCAGGGGAATTAAACGTGAATCGGTTACGGGTGCAAAGTGTTAAGCGCGAATCAGTTTCGGATATAACCTCAATTTTTAGGCCATTCCATAATTACGAGAGAAAAAAAACTAAAGTGAAATAAGCTTGCCATAATATGTGTGGTTGGTCTATTCTTGTGCAACCTGTAATTTACTGGTATTGCTTATTTTTGCACCCACGGGTATGGTAGTCAGTATAGTTATACAAAAGTTTGTACCTAAACTAAAACGATAGAAAAAAAATTAAAACTAGATATGATAATATTTTTAACACATAATCTTACGAGGAATCTACATTATGTGAATGGAAAACTAATGGGAAAAAGGTGCTCCTAGCAAAATAAAATTTCAAATGTTTATTTAATTACTATGTTACTGATGCCGTATGATTTGAAGCACCATATAATCAAAACGCAATTTCGCGATCGGCCTCAGCACCCTACTAAGATCTCTGGGTATAGAAGAAGGAAAAATATTAAAGTTTTAAAATAGGGTGTCCCAACGCTTTGGATACACCGATCAGACGCACTGCGCAAGCGCAGAAGCTCAGCCCAAGTGCAGTGCGACACCTCAGCTATTTTGTGGACCCAAGGGGTTAAGACAACATATTCGAAAACTCTATACTGACGCAATTACTGGCGGGTCACCATAATCGAGAAGCAAACCGTGTGCGCTCAAGACAATTACTGGGAGTAGTGGCATCTGTCAAAAAACGGTTTGCCTCTTCTTCGTAGACCTTCTTTTAACTGGTGCATTCTACTCTCGTGAACGGACACCCGTTGTGTGTGTGAGAAGGGATGTTGTACACTTCACTTGTACGTCAACTCACACTGCATTGGAAGCTCCGTTCTCGCTGCACCAGCCCCGGGTCACTTTTCTACGTAGTATCGCGCTCCCGCCCCCACCCACGCGCCGAGAGGAGACTCAGATGATGAAAGGGAGGCTGTTTATTGCTCCGGCGATTGCAGGGTCAGCTAAGGGGTGAACGGAATATAGGACTTGTGTCAGCGGAAAGCAAAAGTTACGAACGTGACACAGTCAGCACTCTAAGGTCCGTCCTCGCGGATTAGAGTTGGCAGTATTGCTTTTTGATGGGGCAACGCCCGTGGGGAAGTCCTCGCCTCCCTGGTCCTGCGTACCGCTGTGTGCCCAAAAGATTTGGGCGACGGGATATGTTTCGCAAAACGTGTGTGCAGTGTTCCCGCTCTGAGAGAAAGGCGAATGGATGACTGGCTCCCCGGAAATTTATGTTACGAGCCTTACATGTCTAAAAGAAAGAGCTTCTACGCTAAACCGACGGGCCAATCCTGCGAATTCGGAGATAACTTTGGGAGTTCGCTGTTGCATCACAATTAAGCATTAAAACAGGCCCGGATTGGCCCGCGAAAAAAAAGTTCCTGTTTCCGTTCTTTTGCTAAAGTGGTAAGTGCATTTGTTCACGCATAATCTAAAAAAATATATTAAGAATATTTGATAGCTCAAACATGATGCATGCGATTCTGAATAAATTATGAAATAATTTGCAGCGTGTATCATGGTAGGTATAGATAGCCAAAGAATTCTCGGGAATTCGTCGGCCGAAGGAAAAGTCTCACAGCCTGACATAACCCCCTTAGTTAGTTCTGTAACTGTCATATTATGTGACCGGGTAGTTAAAGCTATAGCAGCTAGTATAAACCAGTGTTGGACAAAATACTCGGATAAAAGTATTCGAGTTAAGTTACTAAATACCTGCTTCATAAAGTATTTAAGGTACTACTCAAGTTACTTTCACTGTAAATTATCTTGAGTAGAGCACAAGTACTGAGAAATGTAATTACATTACTTTTGAAGATACTTCCGTATTGTGTAATTTGTATCGACGTCAGTGACAAATACAATAATAGAGTTGCGGAAATCTGGTTTAGCAGAATTGTTTATTAGCACGCAACAGATGCTGATTCTCGAACTTCTCGTCGGATATCCGTCCTCGTTTGCGATGGAAGACATCACCGCTTAATTTCGGTTTACCCTGACAAAAGTAAGTACAATCGGCAAATGCAATACTAAACTCAATAGGTTCTTTATCTTAATTGCAATTTAATGGAAATAAATACACAAAGGAGTTGTCTGGAAAGCAAATGATTTGAGATAACATTAAACAATTGAATATGTAGAGCTGAAGCCTGAAAGCAAGAATAAAAATTCAAACGTATCATCAGGTGCTTCCGGATATTGGAATTTGAAGCTTTGCAAACGTAGAGCATCTTCGTATTGGGGAGCCATAGCTTGCATTTCACTTGTAGATTGTTGCCTTTATCGGAGACACATTCAAAATAAGGTTTTATATACAGCCATGGTAGGACAGAACCTTCGTCTTACATTATGATGAGTGTGACAGCTTCAGTGAGTGAGAGTACTGAAGAAGGAAAAGGGCAAAGGAAGTGTTTCCCAGCCAATGGAATTTCGAGAAGGTGGCTTCTATAATATGAGAGCATTTTTTATGGTGTTACCCTGCTGATTCGGCCGCCTCGAGTCCCACGGTGTCCCGTGTCAGCCAGGCAGCGGGTACGCTGCTAAGTCAGAGTCCAAGGCCTGATCGAACCCACTAACGATCGTTCGAGAAAATCTCGCCTGACACCTGCTGTCCGGCTAGAAGTCACCGTAGCTTATCGGAGCTAGCAACATGATTTGGTTGCTGGAAAGAATGTTCGCGTTCCCTCATGCCACGCCGATGCCACTTGATACCGAAAAACTAAGAAAATATCGGAATGCTAAGATTGTGTTTGAGATAATGAGTTCAAGACACTGAAAAATGTAATTAAAATGCAGTATTACGAGGGGCGTTCATAAAGTTCATATCATCGGCACAAAAATTGAAAAAAAAACGAAACAAAACAGGCATCACCATGAGCGTGCGTCCCTCTGGTTTCCGCACAGTTAAACATCGCATAGGTATAGTGGCGGCTAACGCCGCTACGGTGTCGAAACGAAAATGGCACCGCCCGTCGGTGCCAAGCACAAGCAGTGATCGTTTTTTTTTTCATTTGAAGGGAAACAATGCCAAGAATATTCATTCCAATTTGTGAGCGTTGTTCGGGGGTAACGCCCCAGTTTATGACATTTTGGTTAAATGGCGCTGACGTTTCCAGTGTGGCCAAGTAAGAGGAAAGCATTTCAATGACGACGACCAAGTGATTGCTGAAGTTGTGCGATTTCTGAACACTCAAAACGAGGAGTTCTATAACAATGGCCTCCGGCATGTGGTCCATCGCTGGAAAAAGTGAGCATACCTTTTGGTGGCGAACATGTAGAGAAACTCTCAACTCCAACTCGAGTTTGATTGCTGAATCTCTATTCCTTCGGGACAATGATACGAACTTTATGAACGCCCCTCGTAAATACTTTCGATCGAAAGCATTTGCAAGATACCAAGATACTTCAAAAAGTATTTGAAATACAGCATCTTCAGTAAAGTATTTAAGATAGGCACAAGTTTGGGATATACCTTATTTTTTGACGCACCAGGCGTTGAAGGAGGGCTAGTTTTGCTGCTCATGCGACGGTTTCCAAGGTTGGGTAGCATTGGAGTCTCCCACAAGGGTTAGCCGTTATTTATAAAGCTCTTGAATTGCGTTAAATTTTGTTTAAAATATCTTTTTTTGTTTGCACTGATTATGTGTATAAGGTCGTAAAGATCTCTGTGGCCCGGATGGAAGCACCAGTAATTATTTCAGTATTACTTTCGGTTGCAATGGTATAATGTACCACATTGGTTAGTGCCCTGATAATCCGTTGAGTCCTGAAAATGTATGCCAAGCTGCATGTGTGTAGAAAACTGGAGGCTCAGTACGCGTTGACAGTGGCGGTTGCGTTACATCATGTTCTATAGGTGTATTTTAGCGAACAACACTTGAATAAGCAAATAGAAAACCCGGATGTTTCGAGATAATAATGTCGGCCATGCTCGTTAACCGAAAGAAATAATATCAGCATAGGTTAAACACCCTTTTATGCATGGCTCAACATTGATTTCTGCTGTAGCATATCCCGGTTTTCACGCAGACACAAAAAGAAATATATCTTGTGATCTGCAAGAGCTTTGCATTTCTTTCAAGCGTCTGAGTGCACTGGTGGGGTAAAACAGCGATTTCGGCACACTGTACAACAAGAACACTCTTGTACAGTGCCAACAAAGATCGTCAGATCCAGAAAACAAGTTTACTGTTTGTGTTTGAAATATTGTTGTAATCTCATTTCATTGGCCGGAAATTAGATTGCACCTCCTTAGGAGAGAATAAAGGGAATGTGCCGCGTAGCACATGTCCGCGGTAATCATGTGTGAAAAAAAGGTTCCAAATTATGGTACTACAGAATACGTGCCTAAATAATTCTGTAGCTTTAACAAAATTTCTTCAGCGGGATGTCATTCAGAATTCAGGTTCTTCTTGTATAGTAAACCTTTAAGGTCCAGCACAACAAAGATTGGCATAAAGGTGTTTTCCAAAGAAAATAAAACGAGAGACCATAAGTCGACACTACCTCTTGACACCTCTTTGTCATAGACAGGCAGAAGAAAATGACATTGTAATGCAGCCAGTGAGTAAGGTCAATTTAGCGGGACACATCGGCTGTATCACACGGAATCTTTATGGCTGGGCTCTTGTTGGTGCCGTTCGTTTCTATTCCCTCAGGCACATGTTTCTGTACCATGCAATTTTGCTTTGCTGGTGTCGCTCTAGTTTTCATTTTAAAATTTCATAAACTGCACAGTACTAAGGCCGACAGATGATTGTGGGTTAAGAAAACACAACGATATATAAATAAGATTATAAATGAATACATCAAATAGTCAGCTTCACTTAATACTGAATATTGTTTCACTTTGCCTTTGTTCGTGTCGTGTATGGCCTTTCTCTGTGCATGTGGAGCAGTCTCAGTTAGGCCAATTGCTTTGCATACTTATGCATTTGTTGTTTTATGAAAGTGCTTCATTGTTGTTTTCCGTTGTACACTGCTTTTTGTTTTTATTCAGTAGCAGCTCCGTAATCAAATTTATTATGCATGCAGTAAAAATGCCTACGGGAAGTCACGTTTTTCATAGTGATTGATTCAACCTAACCAAGCATAGTAGGAACAAAGCTCACTTCAAAACGCAATTAGTTATGGGGTACTCTCGTAATCTTGATAAACAGAGCCCCAATTTGCCGCTGCTTTTGAAGTCTGGTCAGCTTCGCTTGGATGAACCTGACCCTTCTTTATTGTCTTCCGAACCAAACACTCCTGGGCCATACTTCTAAAGATATCAGGATGATGTATAGCTCTTCTCTAGCCTGCTTTTTCGGTGTATGCATAATTATGGTTGACGAGGTCCGCTTGCATAGGTCCCCAAACGACGCTCACCCAGGCTTCCTAGTGTTTCCTTGGCAATGCCATGACAAGCCGGTGGGGTGACCATGATTGATTCTCCTGTACGCTTCATAGCTATCTTGGAGAACCCCGTGGCTGGAGTGCCTGAAAGTGTACCCCAAGTCAGCGATAGGCCTCGACGGAAGACGAAAATAGATTATATGGAATGATAGAAAGCAGTGTGAATAGTGGCGAAACGGGGGGGGGGGGGGGAGGGATTGCACAGAAGAAATAAAATATGTGGCTGAGCACCTACCTACATACAATTTTTCCTGTAATATTACGTTTTTACCTAATCTAGCGTTCAATTGTTCATTATTTTCAATCTCTCTCTCCTTGCTTCACATAACTCATTTAATGAATTGACCCTCTGACTTTTAAGTTGAGCCAATTTAACAGAAAGACTCCAAGCAAATAAAGTGTGATAATATGTACTAGCAGTCGTCTCTATTGATGCTACCCAAGGTGTGCGAACTGTGGATGGGACAAAATTAGCTGATGCCCATTAAGCTGTTCTGCTTCGAACAAATTTAGTGATAAATTTGTAAATTTGTCTTTCATCGAATATAGAAGCACACACATTTTCGGAATGTCCTTCTATATGCGTTGCCTCACTGACAAACATCTACCTCATAAAGGCGTATTGCAGAACTATCGAAGTCGTAGTCCAAATTCACTTTCAAATAAAGAAACGTAAGATATGCATAAACGGAAAGCAGAACGAATTGCATTGCTGTGAAGATTTTTGGTCCTTTAAAAAGCATGCCCCTCTTTGCTATGGATGCGGAAATTCCAAGCTAGAGAAAAAATAAATGTAGAAAGCAACTTTGCTTCGAAGATAGCTAAACAAAATATGGTTTTAGGGATACGTATACCAGAAAAAATTCTGATACATATCTTCATAAAAATTCCTCTTTTGACGAACGAGCCATCAAAAGGCCATTAATCATCAGAGGTGTCGAATACAGAGATGAACGCCCCCGATGAACTAGCGGGCGCCTTTGGTCTCGGCACGCATCTTTGGACGGCCTACTCGAACAGAGTTGACACCCCAAAGTTCTGCCCACTGCACTCACATCGGAGCGCACATGCAAATGTGCACGCAAAGATACCTACACTTCAATTCGCTCCTCAAGAGTATATGTTGTCTGCGCTAAATAACCATTTTTATTTCGTGAGATATTTAAAGAGGCGATGTTACAATTCTAACTTCAAAAGAATTTTCGGTTTTGTTTTGTTTTTGATTTTTACTGCTTATCTATAAAAGGGAAGTAGAAACCACCCCATTGTTTCGAAATATCGCGATTCTGTTGCGTAATAGGCAAGCAAAAAACGTGAACATTTCGCAATTTTCAGCCGTGGGGTGGCGGCCATGGGAAATAAGGAGTGAAGCACTCCTGGGTACATTGTAATAAGTTGGCAAGACGTGCCAATGTGTGGTCAGTGTAAAGCTATATATGTCGTTTTAACATAAGTAAATGCACAAGAAACCTCATATCATCGACAAAGTTTAATTATATGCAGTTATTGTAACACAATCTAACAAGGTGAAAACTGAAAAACTGTTCCTTCTTTGAGCCTCACCCCGTTGCTTCTACGTCGGTCAAACTTCATTACGGCAAGGCGAGCGCTTAGCCCTCCCCCCTCCCCTTCCCATCCCTCCTCCCTCTCTCCATATCGCTGAAACCAAAGTTCAAGGTCGCCATGCGAGTCGCAAGCAGAGGTCACACGCGCTGGAGGCTCTGAAAGAGAAACCAACCCGGACTCTTTGTGTCCCTAGTGCACCCTGGAGCACGTCACGGCGCACGTGACTCGGCAGACAGTGCAATGATTTGAGAGGGCTTTAAAGACGCCCAAAAGGCGATTGTTTGACAATATTTCGTTTCTAAAGAGCTAACCTGAGCAGGCAAAATTGGTTTGCAGTTCTTTAATCCAGACGTGATATGCAACAACTACCCCAATTACGTAACCGAAGCCCACGCATAACTTCCCGGCTTCTTTAAGAATATCAGTATAAAAGCTTGTGAAAAAATTAAAAATTAAGTACCTACCTATTTTATCAAAATCATTATCCTCCATACAACGCATTCGATTAAGTTCTCTCGATTAAAGAAAACGAATAAAAACGAATAAAAAGAATAATCCTTGAATACAAGCTGAACGTAACTTAGAAAACATGTCAAACCAACCAGCTCAGTTCCAGGCCGTCACAAAAAGTTAGTGTCATGTGCACATCGAGTCGAATCTTGTCGTATGATGAATGCAGCCATACTTCGCTTCAACTCCAAACCTTTTTTCTACGATACTTATTGCAAGTAATCAAATTGCGTGTGATCGAATACTTCGTCCAGTTATTTTTGTAATAATTGAATTCCTTTTGTGTGAAAGCTATCGCGAAAGTAATATTATAACGTTTCGAAGTACTGAAATGACTTGCAACCGTTGCTATTTTTCCTCCCCTTCTCATTGTTTCCTTTGTTTCTAAGAGAGCTTTACCAAAAAATCCTAGAGCTAAGACCCCAGCAGAAGGATGGTTTAAAATATTTCTTGAATTAAGAAGAAATAAATGGGTATTTCTAATAAAATATTGGACACTACAATATACCAGTTTTCAAATCCGCAGAGAAATCTGTCTTTTTGAAAATATGAAGTAATCGGAAAGTAACGTTACTTTTTCAAGTAACTACCAAACATTTTTATTTACAAGAAATTCAATAATATAATTGAATACCTTTTTAAATGTAAGTAATTGTAATTATAATCGATTACCTTTTTCACAATAACGAGTACAGAACTGATCCATACGCCGCCAACGCTACGACCTGAAGGGACCAATCAGACACCGTCAAAGGCGCACCATCATGGTCCCCCGTCATGTTTCAGTACGTGTTCTCTCATCACTGAGCCAATCATGAACAGAAAAGGCCCATTGACTTGCGCTATTGATGCTGCTTGGTTCGTCATATTACGCCTTGTGCCGGCTGCGTCTACTTAAAGGAAAACTGAACCGAAATCTTGAGCTGACAAAACAAGGCTGGACGGATAGGCGTGACGCTGCAAAATCCAGAAACATTACTCATACAGTGATATATCTAACGGATAGCAGTATTTTTGGAGAAAACAAAGTGCGCGATCCAACGCGGCCGACGAGGCCGCCGAGACAAGGCACGTCACAATTCTCAATTCCTCTCCTCCTCGACACGTCCCGTCGAGTTGGTGAACCGAAGCAAGGGTGAGAGAAGCGAGGCCGCTTCCCTCATTCTCGAACTATCCTAGAGGACAATTACGTCATAGCCATAGATTGATCGCGCCTTTCTTTTCCAAAAGTACTGCCATCCGTTTGAGATGACGATGTATGAGTGATGTTTTGGAGTTCGTGGCGTCCCGCTCAACGCTTCTGAGGCCTTATTTCGCGAAATCCAAATTTTGGTTCAGTATTCCTTCAATGACTCCGATGATTTCTGAACTATTTTGAAATTTGCACTGAAATGAAACTCATCGAAACTATATAGGAACACGGAGTGCAAATGTTTTTCCGGAAATTCGAATTATTTTGGGAGTTTTATTCAAATTAGAATTACAAAAATAAGCAAAAAATTTCGCTTTGTGAAACAGGCTGAAGCGAAGCGGCTGCTCAATTGGCTGAGGATTAGGCTCGTGCAGGCTCGTGGCTGCCGCGCCGAGGACGTGCACACACCATCACCTCGTCGTCGTCCTTACTAAAGACCTTTGCATCCTCGCAAGTTCAGGATCCGAACGCGATCGGCGTTACCAATGAATCTGGGTTGCTTA
Organism: Ixodes ricinus; assembly: GCA_037355805.1. Lineage (NCBI taxonomy): Eukaryota > Metazoa > Arthropoda > Arachnida > Ixodida > Ixodidae > Ixodes > Ixodes ricinus. Next base: position 25,139 of record JAZHYW010008102.1, on the reverse strand, counting down.
TACTTCGGCGTTGTCGAAACCAAAGCGCGCCGCCATAAAACGATGTTCGTCATCCATTTCGCCGCGCCATGTCATAAAATCAAGCGCGGTGGGATCCAAAGCAGCGTTTCAGGCAGGAGGTTGTACCATGACAGGTTAGGGAAAAAAAGAAGAAATCCTAGAGGAAACAAGTGCAAGAAAGCTTCTAGTTTTTACTAATATGCACACAAAAGTACGCGAGAAAAAAATTGCGATGTCGCGTTCAATAAAGAATCTGCCGGGCGGCTTCGAGAGATTTGATGCACTCGCATCTTGCAGCTGCCTTCCACATTGATTTCCGTATAGCAACGAGCGGATGATTCTTAAATTACGCCTTTTGCGCGTAAGAAATTGTAGCGCACTCCAAATAAATTTTCCGGGCTTCAATTTTTTTTTGTTGTCATTGCACACCGCTTTTAAGTTGGCGTTTGTTGTTTCGAGTTGGAATGGTTGCCGCCGAGATATCATACATAGCTGATACACGATGCTCGTCCTGAATTCTAATTAGCTCTACCTTTGTTTCATCATTAAGCATCAAGCTTTAACAGGCACCCCATGAAAGCACGTCCGGCTCGTTAAGCCTATGGAAGCTTATTGGGAAAGCGCGTAGACCCCCCGCGTAGAACCGAGCGCACGGACAATGTGCGCACAAAGACAAACACGGTGGCACCATACAGAACGGTGAGAACGGCACACGACACACGGCCGATTCAAATCTTTGAAATTGTCGTCGCGCACATGCTCGGCACGAGCAGCCCGACACACCGATTCCCGATTCCCGATGGTGCGATGGGCTCCCGCGCAAGGGCTGCAGTGCTCAATCATCTCATATCGCCAGTGCGCATGCGCGCCGGCTGGTTTGGCTGTTTCCACCGTTGAGAGGCGGGCGTCTTGTTTTCAATGTGCAAGCTTTGGTGCCCTGGTATATGGGTTGATTTTTTTTGACGTGGTTCGAGCACACCTCATGGCTTCCTATAGTCGGGGACAGGTCAAGAACGAAGTGAAGCTCCTCCCACCCTTTTCCACTTCAGCGGAGCGAGCGGTGGAGAGGAGGTCGCGTCCTCTCCAGCTTTCGCACTACTAAAGTGGAAAGGGGTGGGAGGGGCTTCCACTTCGTTCTTGACCTGTCACCGACTATAGTTCTCGAACCGCGCGACCGCTCCTCCGGCCATTCCATTCCTGCGGAGAGGGATTAAGCAAAATAAGAAGAGGGGGTGGCCTCTCTCCGCAGGGATGTGCTCTCAACCCGGGCATCGGATTCGCCGTTTCAGTGTTTTCAGCGTCGCTTCAGGGAAAAGAGTAAAAATAAAAAGCCGTGTTTCGTCGTGTCATTGGCGTCGGCAGAATGTTTACTTGGGGGGGGGGGGACAAAACTTTTGCAGCCGATGTTCTTTTTTTCTTAATTGGGGGGGGGGGGGGGGGGCAATCACACAGGGTAAAAATATTTCTTTATACCTACGAAAATATGATGGCCAAAATAAACAAAAGGGTTGTATATGAATGCGTCCCAACCAATACATTCCCGCGACAGTTTCACAAAATAATATAGGTGTAAAAGTTTAAAACAAATGTTTTCGTCAACATTCTTAAGTTCGCAGTTCTAATCGTTTATGTAAAGCCCCCCCCCCCCCCCCCCGCAAGTATTGTGACAACTCTCGATTTCATTCCCGCAGCCCGCACGCAAAACTCACGTGGATGGTGAACGGGCATGAACATATCAGGACCAGCGGGTTATCCATGATGAAGGAACCACCAATCATTTATTGACTTATCAGATCCTGCAACACGGCAACACAAAAATAACTAAAAATGTATTCTCGAATGTCCATCCATATACTTTCAAACACTCGAGGAATGTGCAAGAAGGCAAGCAAGCTTGTCTATAATGTTTCGAGTCTTCGAATTATACTCAGCTCAAAAATCATATCGACGAACTGCACTTCCTCTATGAAAACTGATTATTTCGCTTTTGGTAACACGAAATCATAAAAGCGACAAATTTATAAAAAAGAATCCAAACAGAACTGCCGATACCCTAAATACAAAGTCCACAAATGCGGATACCCTATTATATTTATTTTCCGGGTACATAAACTGCTCAACGCTTTCGTATTGCAGCAAGATTAATTACAGCAAATATTAAACCCAGACTTCACCTAATATCACTAACGTTTTGGGTTAGCTTTTTGAAAATAAGTGTTGCTATTCATTTATATAAATTTCTTCGCTAGGATTCTCCTTCGTCACCTCAACTTGAAACTACAGTAAATAGATTTTCGATAAATAAATGGGACTCCGTAATATTTCAGAATTTAACAAAAGGATGTTAGTGCTGTCTGCTTGCAATCTCTGTGCGAGTCTTGTATTTACCTGGTCAACTTTAGTTTTAAATAAAAATATTTGTCTGTAAATGAAAAGGCGACTAGGCGTACCTGTATCTGATGAGTTGAGGGTGAATCTTATGTCAAGCTAAATTTTGGAGGAAAAGGTGTCTCAGGAGTGACTTAGACGAAAATTGCCTCTATAAATTCCGACTCCAACACGGGTCTCTGCACAGATCAGACGTGGCTGCTCTGTTCGTCCCACAAAATGAAAAGCCGTGATCGATGTATTTTTTTCACGTTTAGAAGAGTTCCCATAGCGGAAAGGCCATTTGTGAGAAATGTCTTGTGTCCAGTAAACACATATGAATCCGACAAGATATATAAGAACATAACAGCACCATATAGAACAATATGAGATATATAAGAACATATAAGAATCATATAAGAAACTTATCAGAAACTTCTCACAAGTTTCGTATATGGCCCTCATATGTGTTAATATTTCTTGTATAATTCCTATCTGTTTATTGGACAGAAATATTTTTCAAACAAATGAGAGTTTGCTATAGGGTCCTGATATCGCTTTCTACATTTTCTGACCTTTATTAGCCATCGATGTCATACACCTTTTTCGTTTAGCCTCGCACCCAGCCACGTTGTCCCCCTATCCGGTATGCGTTCCGAACCAAAAGCAAGAGATTACAACCCCGAACAAGTAAAGAAGTATAGAAGGGTCATAACAAGAACGACCGACGGTTGCAATAAAAATGTTAACACGTTTTACTGTCGAGGCGAGAAGAAAGCGATGTTTTCACGCATACCGGATGTTTCAGAATCGAAGATTGCGGCCCCCACCTAGAAGAAGTGTGTAAAAAGAACAGAAACACGCGAGATATTTCCAGTCGTTTGCGCGGAGGACACCGATGGAGAAGTCCCGAGCCGGCAAAAGAGTGACGTTTGGTATGTACAAACTTTCGGAAACAACAACAAATGTACGGTTGCGAATGTGGACTGGGCGGCTTCTGACGCGCCTTTTCGTGATGTCAAAGAGTGAACCAGTGACGTATGGTCCGAGGGTCAGTTGCGCTGACGACTTGGTGCGAACATGGTTTCGTGCATCGTCCAAACGCGGACGTCTGACACCTGACTCCCCACCCTCACCCTCCTCCTTCCCCAACCTCCTCGTAGGGTCATGTTAACCGCCGCTTATGGATTGGTCGTCAGTGAATCGTCTCGACAACACGTGGTTTGTTACCCAGGCTGGAGAGCTCCGTTCTCGAAGCCAAAAACTGCCCGTCTATTGGTGCGTCTGCAATGCAGCTCTTGGCGCGGTTTTTCCTGAAGCAACCTGAACCTCCGCGTCCTCAGCACACGGGTGCAGAGTTGGAGAGATCGCAGAAGGAATTTACTTTTAAAATGTCAAGTGGAGCTAAGCTAGCGAAGTACTGAAAACGGGGTGCGTTTTGTCTTTGACCCGAGAATGATATAGTTACCATTATTTCCTTTTTTCTTGGCACAACGTTTTCCAACCTCCCGACGGGTGTCCGCACGGCCCAGGCACACGCATCATACGACGATATTGAGAGAATATTTCGACGGACAAGTGAATGCAGAAGTAACAATAGGCAAATATGAAAAAGCCCCCAAAAAATTCACAACTTTTTTTTTCGAGTTGTTGCACGAATTTTCTACACGGGGCTGGACTCTGGACTTGATTACCACTGAGTGTTCATTGTGGGGCACTGCGGTGTTCTTAGAAAGGGGTGCGCTGAACCTGCGTTGTTTGTTGAGCGGCAGACGAGACGACCGAGCATCTGGTGCTGGAGTGCGAGGCTCTTCAGTTCACACTCTGGTGATGACGGGCTGCCGCAGTCGTTGGGTTTTCGGACGAAGGGGTTTCAGGACGACAGCCGGGGACACATGGAGCACGTGGAAACCACGAAACGCAGACCGGGGCTGTTGTTGGGGTGTTCTTGGCGGCTGTGGAAGACGCCAACTCGCCCGGACGAACTCCAGGTGCTTCAGGCACAAGCCAGACTCTTGGGACCCACCCACGCCTACCCTACGTACCCAACCAATCCAAGAGTTAAAGAACTCGGCTAGACTTGGCTGAGCATTTGACAGACCCAGCCGATCTAGCGTTTGGCAGGCCCTCACCGGAACTTCCGGCAAGGGAGTCCCCGCTGCAAAGGAGTCGCCATTAAATCAAAATCAACGTTAAAAAAAGGGAGGTAACGAAACGAGCAGCAATAAAAAGAGGGCTTAGGCAGTTGCCCGATATCGCCCCACATTTTTTATGATATACCTCAGTAGAGCTGTGGAGAAATTAAAAGTGCAGTTGGATTCTTTCTGAGAAAGACCATTTACAATTATGTGTAAAAAGAAAGTTTCTGCGGTTCCAACCTAACACCCTCTCCCGAATATTTCGGTACGAATCCATATGAATAAAGGACAACTTGTGAAGAAGACAGAATTTGTTGTGAACCTTGCTCACGAAAACATAGCGAGCTTCCCACACAATGAGTGAGCCACCTTTCAATTCCGTCAAACTATGCATTTTAATGTATACATATTTTTATATATGCACAGTAGCTTCCAAAAAAACAAAAAATAAAACAGACGCCTTACGTGGAATGGAATACTCATAGCTAAGCCAGCAAAAAAGATTTGAAAACTGCGTGTCCCTGCTTAAAATGGGGGAAACTTGCTACGACAACAAGCACGAGTGAGCCCTTGAAAAGCGTAAGCCGTTGCCAAGGTAGCAAGGAACCAATATCCATACAGCGCTCCACGTCCCAGCGGTGAAGGCGACTGCGGTGGTAGGGGATTTGTATGGTGCGAAAACATCTCGAGTGGCTTTAATCTCCCGACGCATCCACCCGTTCTTTTGCGATGCGCGAATGCGACATGCATATTTCTTCAGTTCTACGTTCGAAACTTGCATATCCGTGGGGAGTTTGTTTCTTTATTTTAACATATGATATTTTATCTATCAGGTGTGTGGGCGAACCTGCACAACGTTGTTAAAATCTAGACCGTTGCGTTTGCTTTGGTTCGCTGAACGATTTATGCTTAGACATCGTGATTTGAAAGTGAAAAAGCTACGACGTATTGCGATCTGAGATAAAGGTAGGGTCTGGCTTCTACGTAGTTTCAGTTTGGGAGAAAGCGGCTGGTGCTTGGGAGAGCTATTTCAAACATTTCTGACCTTCGTTTGCACATTTCAGTTAGTCGAGCACGTTGCACACATCCCTGCCATATTTTCATACGTCAAAGTAACTTTGGACATGAGAGGTAAGTACGCACTTTCAGATCTATAACATATTATAGCATGATTTAAAATGTATATTAATCCTTTAAACTAAAATATTATGCATACCGTTTGACACAAAACACTTATCGTTTAGTTGTTCGATTTTTAAATCTTTTTTTATTATCGTCTGTTTAAAAGGTATTAATAGGGGTACCGAGGGGCTTGTCAAACGGTATAAACCAACTTTATTTCTTGATTTTCCATGTTTATGATGATAAAAGAAAAATGTTTTAATGCAGAAATAACAATACCTTTTTGACGACGAACGGCGCCCACACCCCGTAAGCTGACCGAAGGAATCAAACCGAACATCAGGTTGCTGTCGTGGCTGTGAGCATTCTGCTTTGTGCTTCTGCACGTCCCTCGGACGCGCTCTCCAAAGCTAGTATCCGAGGAATGCGCTCTCTCAGGTTAGCGTCTCGCATCTCAGCCACTTTCCAGACTTTTGTATGGAAAGACGAAAATGTGGTACGTCGGTCGGTACAGATCCCCTCTTACGTGCCATATACCAACCTTACATTCGGACAGAAACGCCAGTTGTTAGATCTCTTGAGGTGCTCGGGTGGAGCCGGAGTTGCATATGTCGTACGTCAGTCATTTGCGACTTTCTAGAAAATAAAAAAATATCGGACGGACATGTCCGAAAGGACGTCGAGTCCTTTCGGACTGTCGTTTCGATTAATGCGGTTAATTTAGGTTAATGCGGACAACACACTCGAGGAGTTCTTGAACGTTAGATGCAGTCGTTGCCGCAAGGACGGTTAAATTGGATGCCCGAACAAAAGTTATCTAAATGGCACCATCACCAAAGCCCTTGCATACGTGCTTCTCCTGAAATGGCGTTGGTCATCATCTGCATAACGAAGGGAGCCTGTCTCATGCCGAAAGGCATAACAGTAAACCGATAGAACTCGCCATCTAGGCGGAAGGTTGTAAGTTTACGGGCAGTAGGGTGGAGTACAACGTTTTAACTCGCCTCCTCGAGGTCTACATTTATAATTAAAAAGAGTTCCAACGGAGGGGTGCCTTTTGGACGGCTACCGGCAGTGGGAGGAGCTGAAATGCTGGAGATTGGATGTTTTCGGTCAACAACTTACGGTTGAGGACAAAACTACTCTCCGTACTGGACTTTGGGACCAGTTGAATGGGGTTGAGGTACGCTGTCCTTGTGGTCTTTTCGATCACTCCAGGGTGGAGCATAGAGTTTACGGCTGCTCGCAACTGAGGGAGCTGGTCCGCGGGGGGCGGGGTGTTGAAGCCTTGCTGCATCGGAAGATCAGGTTGGCTGAATCGGCTGAAGAGAATTATCATAACGATCGGCTAAACCTTGCCAGTCTACTTGGAGAGGGGTTGCCTCAGTCAGGTGAGGTGGACCAGATCATCGGGCAGCTGTTCGGCGGATGTCGTCCTTGTCTGTCTGGTCGTCGTCGGTATCGTCGGTAGGTTGTTGGTCCGGTGGCAAAGATGGTGCCGGATTTGTTTCCAACCATCTGAGAATGCTGTCCGACACAATACCAAGTGTGTTCTCTTGTTCTTCTTCTTTACTTCGTGCGTCATCTTGTGAATGTAAGCCCTCCGGGGTGTGCTTGGGGTACCGGAGGGTGTGTTTATAGCTGTGGAAGATGCTGGCGATGAGATTCCAGGTTCGTCCATCGCATGCTTGAGTATAGCTTCGGGGTGGAGCATGTCTTGTAAAAGAGCGACAGTAGAGATATTGTCCTCGGTGACCCACAGCGAAGTAAGATAATGCATATAATTAAATAATTAGTCGCTCACCTGACTTTGTATGGTAAGCAAGCATTTTGTCATAAAGTTTTAATTAAGTTCACGAGTTTTATGTAAATTACAGAAGGTTAGGGCATGATATCAGCAAAAACTAACATAATTCTTTCACGAGAAAACACTTCGCTTTGAGTTGAGAGGCTTCTTTATCCAATTTGTTTTTGTACATATCCCAGACATCGAAATAATGCCGTGTCTCCTTTGGCATGGAATGACCGAGGTGTTGGTGTGTGTGACGAGGACGGTAAGGCTGCTCTTGCGTTGATTTTCTAATTTTGTGTTTTTGATGTAACGCTTGCGACAGATAGAGTGGCGACTTTAATGACACTGTCTGCTAGGGTGAAAGGCCGGTTAGGTCGAGAGTCGTCGCTGTGGCCATCATCATCTGAACGTGCGTGGGAAGACGTTTTAAAAGAGCTCTTTGAAAAGTGTTTCGCTGATAGGGCTTATTCGATATCTAAGCAGTTCTGTCATCCGTCGCAGCAGCTATGTTGACGAAATCGCCCAGCTTATCTTACAAAAGCTGGGCCGGCTTGCTAGAACGATGTATCAGCTGTGATTGGGTGAAAGAAACCATTGCAAAGGCTGGGGAGCGCGAGGGTCTTGAAACGCAATTTGAGGCCCGCTCAGCTCGTTCGCTGGCTTTGGCAATACTTTCTTTCCCGAGTCTCAGCTGAGACGCTGTGTCTAGCAAGACGGCTCTGCTGTTGCGAGCGGCAGTGGTCTTAAGCTTCTGTTTGCAGCAGGAGATCTGCCCTGAGCTGGTCATACGGTGCCTAGGCCCAGCGGTTCGCAAGGGCGCCATACACTTCGTCAGCTAGCTGCTGCCGCGGACAACGCTGAGACGACATGGCGGTACTTACGTTCTTAGCTGGTGAGACTGGCAGGATAAAACCGGGCATCTGCCTGCAGGAACCAGATCCTGAGATTTCTGACCCAGTATGGTGGCGGGAAGGCGGCAACTGCTGGGATGCAAGCTGGGGATTCAGCTAACGCTTGCTGCGAGGCGTTGATATCTGTGGTACTTCTGCCCGGATCACTAATCATATGTGGAAGGTTGGAGTCCAAACCTAATGCGCCGAGAAACCGAAGTAGAAAAGAAGGCGTGAGCTCATGGGGGCCTCAGAAAGTAGCAGTGGCGTCACGAGGGTCAGCGGCACCCGGGGTGGTAGCCCGCCGCGCACCCCCCCCCCCCCGCCCTCGCGTGGCCCACCGCGACTACCCCCCCCCCCCCCCCGCTTTTGCATGGCCTGCCGCGACTAACCCCCGCCCCCGCACTTTCGTGTGGCCCGCCGCGACACCCTCCTGAGCCCTGCACCCAGGGCGGTCCGCCCCCCTTGTGACGCCACTGGCGGGTAGACTTAAAGCTAGCTGCCTTTGTCTCCATTGCACTCATCCAACGCTTTAGAACGCGGAACGCCGGCGTTCGCCGTTTGGTTTCGCATTCGAGTGCGTTCGACGACTGCAGTGGAGACAAAGGCAGTCTGTCTGCACTGCACTTGCGGAGCTCGTTAGAACGCGGAACCATAGAGATATATAGTAAACGTAAAGACTGGACACTTTCATAGGCCGCAGCGGCCTAGGTAGTGGAAGGACAGGAAGAACACCTAGCGGTCGGCAGAGGCGCTAATTTCAGCAGAGTAGATTGTTGGGCTAGTTGGTTTTAGAACTTGGAATACATTTTAGCACTCAAAAACAAGGACAAAAAGACGAGAATCAGACCGCCCAGTGCGCTCTGCGCACAGCGCACTGTGCTGTCTGATTCTCGTCTTTTTGTCCTTTGTTTTTGAGCGCTAAAATGTATTCCAAGCGCTACTTTAGTTTGGTTTAGGATGAACGTTAGTTTTGGTTCGGTATTTTTATCTTTTGCTTGGCTTCGCTTGCGAACTTCTGTTTTTTAATACTTTCTAGATACTTACCTGTTTACTTTTAATTTATTTTGAAGTCACCCTTTAGCGCTTATGACGGCCTTTTTGGAGGATTCGCATTTTCGTTAGAACGCTCTTTTTTCTACCACAACAATCTGTTCAGTAAAATTCAATACAGGGACAGTATTTCCAAGTATTGACTTCCTTTTTTAATAGAAAACTCAGCTCCAGCTCTAAACAAGAATATATTCAACTTTCACAACAAGAACTATATGAGTGCCCATATGTCTTGTTGGAAGAAGCTATGTACCATAGCCCAAGAAATAACGGCAAAAAGAAGTGATTCAAAAATAGTTTATAGTAGGCAATATCATGCAATGGCACACAAGCAGGAAGTTGTGTAATTACGAATACCTCCATGTAGAAGCAGGAGAAAGCTTGCTAATTTCTACGCGATGCTTAAAGGGTATGATGGTGGTAGGCTGAATTTGTTTCATCCAGACACACACTAACATAGGAACTTGGAACACCTGCGTCCGGCGTTTGGCTCTCGCTTGTTAACGCGTTCCTCGATTGCAGTGGAGCCAAAGGGAGCTAGCTCTTGTCTTTCTCAACTCCCGCAGTTTCTCGGCGCATAATATAAACAGTTTATATCTCCGAAAGCGAGCTCCGCTGCTGGTGAAGACACAGCGTTCCGCCGTTCTCGCCCAGCGCGTCGGCCTTGCGTCACCTAGGTCTCCTGCAAGCGTTACAACAAGCGCCCATCCTGCCGATGCGAAGCAAGGCAGAACGCTGGGTGGTCATGAATGGTATCGGTAGCACACTTGTCATGTGCGAAAGGTATAATCTAAATTTACTCTGTGCTAATGGTCTAATGTACGTACTTTCACAATGCTTCACGCTGCGTTGTTGTCAACTGGTCAGTGCGCTCATGTGGTATGTGCAAACACCGATACGTGAGCGAGATATCTCATCACGACAACTGGGTCAAACAAGTAAAAATATTCTTACCGCTGAAAGGAAGATCACCCCGATGCAGTTTTTACATTCCAGAAGCACATGGATAGCGATGCTAAAATGTTGCGGAGCTCAAGCCGCACACGCTCACCCCAACAGGATGCAACCACTGATCTCTATTGTAGTAAACTGGATCGCGAATCGCGAACCCGCCGGTGGCGCCACTGGCGGCCATTACTTGACACCAGGCAATACACGCAAGTCTAGGGGAGAACCACACAAATGTAGGAATATCGAAGCTTGTATGCTGTGCTTGAAAGCGAGTATATTATGATACGATGGGATCATTATATCGGGTATTTTAAGGTTGAATTGGTATTTGCCAAACGTTTGAATACTAATTTAAAAAAAGAAACCAAACGTGCCGGAGCACCTACGGCTGAGGTGGCAAACTCGCTCTCGTAGTGAAGAAAACAAAGGAACCTTCCGTCAGTAAGACCGTCCTCGGCGAAGCCCAGAAGTTGATGAATATCGAAATAATTCCATGTTGACAGCGGCTTTCCGTGGGTGAGCGAATTCCGCGCAGCAAAGCCCTCAAGCTTGTCGTCTGCTAAACCCAGCTTGTCGAAACCGCCACCAATTCCGCGGTAACTCTAGGTAACTCTCGTCTCATTGAGCTGTACTACATTTCTCGCCCAGCGGAGTCGCTCTCGACCACAAAACATTTATTTATAATAACTGTGAGGGCTGTCAGTTTTAATGTTTGTACACATGCTAATTGACAGGCTTCCCGAAAAGCAGCCTAAAAGTTTCAGTACCGACAACAACTCAGAAACAGGGGAAACGGCACTTTTTCTTGTTTTCCCTTAGAGTCCCAAGCATTTGGTGGTGTCAATCAATGGCCGCCGGTGGCGACACTCGGCCCCAGCTGCCGAGGCCGCGGTCCGCGATCCAGCCTACTACAATAGAGATCAGTGGCTGCAACCAACAGTACTATAGTCGGTGACAGGTCAAGAACGAAGTTAAAGCTCCTCCCACCGCTTTCCACTTTTTTTCTTTATTTGTTTTGCGGATATGTTTCCGCATGGGGGAAGAGATAAAGGCACAAGTGCCTGACGGAGCCTCTACCCACCAACAGTTCAGCCGTGGCAAAAAAGATAAAAGTGTCATATACAACAACAATGCAACAAAGCAGAAAATACACACTCTGGAGGCCGCGATCACAGGATCGCACAAGCCAGGCAAAGCGCACTATCAATCACAACGAAACAACAAGGCAACAAATCAGAGCGAAGATTAGATTATACACAGGCAATCAGCTGAAATAGTAAAAACCACTTTCGTGACACATCGATTAACGTTAGACATCAGCAAAGTAATGCATGCTGTACGCAAAAAAAAACAAAAAAAAACAACAGCAACAACAAATAAATGTACATTCAGGTGGGTCACTAATATAAACTTTGACCAAGAGAAAAGATTGGTCTAACTTCATACACATATAGATCACGAATAAGATAAGCTCAGAAACTAGAAATGGAAAGAAAACTTCACAATGAAAATGTAATAACACCACCAACCAGAAGCGTTCTGCATTTACTTTTGAATTTATAGAAAGTCGTGTTATAGTCTATGTTCATATCTGTGTTGTTAAGGATTTTAATTATTTGAAAAGTTAAAGTTTGTCGGCCGTAGTTTGTTCTTATGGTGGGCATTTTTATCTTTGGATCTCGGAGCGTATATGCGCTCATGCTATTTGTTGGGGTCATCGGACTCCATCTTCATCCAACTTCATCGGAGCGAACGGTGGAGAGGTGGTCGCCTCCCCTCCAGCGTTCGCTCCGCTGAAGGGGAGAGGGTGGGAGGGGCTTCCACTTCGTTCTTGCCTGTCACCGACTATAGAACCACTCAGTTCGAAAACTGACATAGAGACCGCTCTAAAAAAGTGGCACCAATCCATACTCGAGAATCGAGCTAATGGCGATAGCAACGCCGCCATTTCTCCCGCAGCGGCCACTCGAGGGACTGCATATGACTTTTATTTCGGCTTTAATCGGTCATTTTGGCGCCGAAACAGGTATGGTGGAATGGGTTTCAGGGGTGCCACCCCCATCTCCCAAGCGGGCGCGACGCGAATTACTACCGAAGTTAGGATGCGCCTAGGTCGGGACGCGCTACCTGAAATCACCGTTGAGGAATGGTTGTATAAAAACAATATTAAATGTGCCGCAAAACCTTGCAAACTAAAGATTTTGAAACCATCACGCGCCCTTTATTTTGTACTCAACTCAACTAAAAGTTACTCCAAAAAGAGATTTTTTTCGTTGGTTTTTACGCAAAAACATGTTTTCTAGAATCTCAAGGTGACCACAGTAAAGACAAACGATAAAGGGTGGTGCTGTTATCGTATTTAGCTCGGTCTCGGTGAACGGCAGCGGCCCGGGTTCCAACGATGAGTTTCCCAACTGACTGTTCCCGTAACATTGGCTGCAACTAAACACTACTGAAAAAAAAAACGGTGATGTCTTTGGGGCTGGGGCTGCCGCTACGACAAGACTAATGATGTAACATAAAAAAATTTAAGCGTTTTGAATATTTCTACAAATAATATTGCACTACGTTTTCAAATAAAAGCTTTTATGGACAACTTATTTGAAAGAATCTCGAAACTAATTTCTTCTTCATAGCAGCGATGTCTAGCGGTTGGCAGAGGCAACACTTCAAGCAAAGAGGTAACTTGCTCTATATTATATCACTCCATGGAGCACTTATCTCGGCCGCAAAGGGCCCAAAGTGTCCACTCTTTACGTTTACTATGTTACTATATACAGTAATATAGTAAACGCGGGAAGTCGACGTTCCGCCACATATGGCGCAATTTCGGCGCCCGGCGTTTGGCTCTCGTATAAGAACGCGTTCGGCGAGTGCAGTGCAGACAAAGGCAGCTAGCTTTGTGTCTACCCACTAATCTATCGATTCAGAGCTCGGCGTTCTGACGTCTTCGCGCGCTCTCGTTTCCTCCTCTCTTCGCTCTGTTTCTCGGCGCACAAACTGAGCGAATAAACCAAATCGAACGTCCGGTTGTTGTCTTTTCTGTCAGCGTTCTACCTTTTTCTTCGGAATGGGTGTTCGATGATTCGCGCTAGCGTCCGAGGAACGCGCTTTCTCAGTCTAGTGCACTTTGTTTTTGTTTTTTCACAAAATTACAGATGATCTCTTCAACATTCAAAACTTTTTTGATATAAACAAGGTTCACAGTAAGCAATGTTAAAGAGAACCGTGAAGATCTGCATTTGTAAAGTTAGCAAGGCTCTGTCTTCACAAGAATGCCCAAAGGCATCTTCACCATTTGGAATTCTGCATGAGTATGTAATGTAAATTTGCAGATGACCATCCTGACGCAAAACAAAGAACACGTAAAGTTGCTTGCAAAGCACAAACTCAGGAACATGTGAATTCCTAGCATGACAATAAAAGTATTTCCATCGCACTATACAAAGCGAAGCAAGTTTACAGATTTTACAAACACTTCCGCGTTTGCTCACATAAAATGAGTTCACTGCGAAAGCGTAAAAAAAAAGAGACTCGCGTGATATGAAGCGTTTGCGCATGCGCTGTGCCGACAGCACCGACACCGTTCCGGCATTACGCCAGAAAGCTGAATTCGTGTAGAGAAGTACCGAAGCAAGCATTTTCATATTGCCAATAGCTTTTTGTGGCATAGTTACGATTTATATGAGGGTGAACACGCGACGGTCAATCACTACGTGCCAGCGGCGTCATCACGTGATGGCCATGGTGGCTTGCGCGCTTTGCGAGGCACAGCGCGAGTCAAAGAGCGCAAGCCACCGTCGTCGCTGCATCACGAGGCTACCAATATGGAGCCACTGGAGGTTGCGTGCTCATCCTCATAGATATGACAACTATACTTGGATCAGGGACGGATTTAAAGGGGGAAGGAGGGGCGACCGCTTTTACTAGGGCTCCCAAGAGCAAATTTCTTTGTTTTAAATAGAGCACACAGCAGCTTTTTTTAAATGAAATATTAAATTTTTGTGAAATGGCAAATATCCGGGCAACAAAATGAATCTGTGCAACGCTGCCCCGTGACGTCACGTCATCCGTGGGGTAAGGTATTCCTGCAGACCCCCCCCCCCCGAACCTGAACCCTAACTCCGTCCCTCATATGGATGTGGTGTGCTCCACATATTGCGTCTGATTTATTATTTTTTTGTTGCATAGGATGTGAAAACCCGCTTTAAACAACCTTACGCCACGTCAGTAATTACTAGAGAAAAGCGCAACTGCAGCAATGTTCGAAAACATTTGAGCCGATAAATCAGGGGCCGCACCTTCATTTCCGGGCAACGGACCCTATATCCTGAGGAATCCTTCGGTGATGGAATAATGCAAGTTATAATACTATCATTCATACTTTTTCATCGCCTGCCTTGTGGCTGCTGCACGAGTCTTAACTTTAGTAAACTCTCACGCTTCACACCTATTTAGGTCTCTAAAATTGAATTATTCTGGGGTTTTCGATGACGCTCATGAAGTTTCTAGTTGGAGCCATATGTTTATTATCACTCATTAAAATGTATTAGCAAATATTACTTAATTATTGAGTAATTAGTATGTTTGTGCAATACTTCACGCCCGCATGGCTGCCAGTTTATTCCTAAAATATTTCATTTTCACAAACACCCTACTGGTAAAACTCTGAGGATCTTCACTGAATCCAATGCTGTAAAAACAAATCCTCGAACGTCAAGATAAAGTTTAAGAAAATCAAGCAGGCTCATGAATAGGTACCAGGTGTTATTGATCACATTTTTAAACAGTATGTTACATCGTAAGAACGAGCAATATGATATTCTGTTTTCCGTGCGAACATTGAGTAGAAGCGAAGCTGAGGCATTGTTGCAGCTTCCGTATATTACTAATTATTTGTTTTTGTTAAATATATAATACTGTTTTTTATATCAGAGTGTTTGATGTTTGGAAAGAAACAACTACCTCCTTTCACTCTGACGGCGTAAGCGAGACATGGCTATCACAGTCCACAAACTCTAAGGTTCTGAAAATTATTTTTTTCGTATAGAACCGTTATCAATTGTGCTTTTATAAGGTGCCATCGCGATATTTGTATTGTCACGCAGTGACAAACTCGAATTTGATGGTGTTTTTGTTCTTATCGACTTTATCAAGACTAGACCAAAACTGAAGGTGCATACATTTGTCAACTCCTGTTTTCTCAACATGGGTAACTTTATTTGGTTTTCCTTTGCAAACACGTAACCGAAATTTAGATATTCCCTTTGGATAGAAACAAACTTCTAACTCGTAGAGTACCGTCCCACGTAAAACAGTCGTGCTCAATAAACAAACAGCGCAATCTAGAATGAAGTGGGAGAGGTTTTGATACTTCGATCTGTGGAGAGATTCTTGACAAACTGCACGCATGTATACGCTTTGAGGGCGCATTATTTTCTACGTAGGCAATATTCGTAATGACCTACCAGCCCTACAGTTAGTGGCAGAAATGAAGGACATTTTGAGGGAAGTGAATGTTTCCTAAGAAGTCATGTGATAACTCGCATCTTCAAATTTCAGGCTAGCTTTGGTGCATGCGGTGAAAAATAAAACGTAGCAAAACATTTCCCGCCTTAATACGCAATCTTTATTTTACTCATGTTGAAACGTGTCAGTTTTGGACGGAAAATCTTTTACATGCACCAAGTTAAAAACTACACACGAAAGCTACTCGTCATTTCGCATTGCTGTGAACGAGGATGACTTCGACAAAGTGAACAATGCAGACGTTTGGCCAATGGGCTACCTTTTAGGCCATTTTTCGATGTTGCAGGGCGCAATGATGTTTGTGACACAGCTACGCCCAACTAGCTTGTCTAACGAATTGTTCAGTGTTTTATCAAAACGTCCGCGGCCTGCGTACGAAGGCTGCTATTTTTTCAATGACGTTGTTCTAGGTGATTACGATATCATTTCTTTAAGTGAAACTTGGTTACATAGCTCATTTGAATCCCTGGACTATTTCCCTCCCGAATATACAGTGTTTCGTGGGGATGGAGATAATGAAAAACGTTCCGTTCAATTCGGTGGTGGTGTACTAATTGCAGTTAAGAAACATTTACGGGCTATTCGCCGGTTTGACCTTGAATTCGAGTGCGAGTCCGTTTGGACTGAAATACCTCTACGTGATAACAATAGCTTACTTATAGGCACTTTTTATTTTCCTCCTAATGTCGACGGATAAAAGTTTTCTGACCAATTAGATACGCTAGCTGGGATAAATTGGATGTGGATCAACATCGAATACTCATACTTAGTGATTTCAATATGCCTGAAATAAACTGGAATTCGGCACATCCTGCACTGTCTGCTCATACCGCCTCATTTAAAGCGAATGCCCTGCTTTCATTTGTTAACCTTCTCGGATTTACCCAAATGAACGGTCTTCATAACTCAGCAGGACATGTGCTGGATCTGGCCTCGGTCAACTTTCCTATCGACAGCCTGATGTCTGTTTCGTTTCCGCTTGTTTTACCGGATGTTTGGCACGTTCCTTTTTCTGTTTGCTTTATAACTTCTGTGGGGAAAGGAAAGCACAAAAACTGTGAGTCGCTTGCTTTCTCAAGAGGCGATTACTTTGGCCTTTATCAACATTTAGATAATGCAGATTGGGCTTCCATATATAGTATGACCAATGTAAATCGTGCCGTTGAAGTGCTTACAAACTATATCGTATATGCACTTGAAAGGTTCGTGCCCAAAAAGCGTCCTAAAAAGTCGTTATCCACACTGGTACTCCAAGGAGCTTAGATCAGTTCTAAAAAAATTGCATTGTCACAGGAAATATAAGGTCACAAAATTCCCTTTTTGGTTATCTAAAATCTTGTGAGTCGCGTGCGCTAGCTAAGACATTGTTGAAGCGCGATAAAATATTACACCGTGAGTCAGTAGAGCGTAGCTTAAATCGTGACCCAAAGCATTTCCGGCGATATGTAAAGGATCGCACAACTACAATTTCGTCATCAATAAACATAGCTGACTCATTTGGTAATATGCTGTCTGATCCCGAAGATGCATCAAATGCATTCGCGAGTTATTTTTCTTCGGTTTATTCTTGCCGGCACAATAAACTGCCTGTGCATGCCGTCAGTGATAATGCCAGTGATCACCTGTCAATTTTATCGTTTGAAATTATTGATATTGAAGTTGCTATCAGGAAACTAAAGCCGAACTTATCAGTTGCATTTGACGGCATTCCAAGCTTCATTGTTAAAGGATGGTCCTCTATTTTTGCGACCGTCTTAACGCAAATTTTAACTTGTCGTTGCAGAGCCTTACATTTCCTTCCCTGTGCAAGAACTCTATTACTGTGCCAGTACATAAGAATGGCGGAACGGATGACGTAAAAAAGTACAGACCTGTGTTGTTGCTATCTCTCTTCGCTAAGATCTATAAAATTGTTTTATTTGAGCGCATTTTAAACTTTTTTAAGCATAAGGCAAGCCTTTAACAACACGGCTTTATGCGTGGAAGGTCTGTTGAGACAAATCTGGTGTCCTTTTCGAATTTTGTTTCGCCTACTGTGTGTCAACGTGGATAGGTAGACGTTGTATATTTTGACCTTTCTAAGGCTTTTGATCTGGCAGACCATTCGCTCCTTGTACACAAACCAGAATCCTACGACGTGAGTACCTCCCCTTGTTCCCCTGTTTCTAGATTATTTGTCTAATAGACACAATTTTGTTCGTGTTCTTGGACATTACTCCCTGCCTTATGTTTCTCCTTCGGGTGTGCCGATCTTTTTAAAAATTTTTATTAATGATTTGAGCTCAATTGTTTGCAATTCGGTCATCTTGCAATATGCAGATGATGTCAAGTTGTTTTGGCAGATCATAGTCTTGGGAGATTGTGAAAAAACTTTTGGAGGATGTTAGGCGTGTGTGCAATTGGTGTCGTCAGAACAATCTAACGCTCAATTTTTCTAAAACTGTTATTATGTCTTTGTGTAGAAAGGTAGAAAAAATAAACTTTTGTTACCAGATTGGCAATGATCCCCTGCGAAGAGTCGAGTGCACGCGTGATCTTGGTGTATACATAGATTCTTCGTTATACTTTACTGTACATGTCAGCAACCTTATAAATGACTCTTTGCGTAGGCTGGATGTAATTTCTAGAATCACGCGTGAGTTCTCCACATCAACCTGTATTCTACTGTTATTTTTCTCGTTAATCCGGACCAAATTGGAGTTTTCCTCTGTAGTCTGAAATTTTATTAGTTCTACGAGTCAAGAGATGATTGAAAATGCTCAAAAGCGTTTTTTTCGAATTGTTTACGATCGTTACATTGGTCGTACTGTTTATTATTCTTATGCGAGACTGTTGAAACGATGCAAATGCCCTACTTTGAGTTCCTGACGGCGTGAGCGCGATCTTGTTTTTCTGTACAATTTTATTCATGGATGAATGGATTGCCCAGATCTCACATCTGCTGTTAATATTCACGTTCCGAGTCGAGTTTTGCGGGTTTCTCCGACTTTCCATGTTAATCACATCATCCAAACCAGTCCCATGACCCGTATTCAACACTTCTACAATACCCTCAGGGGAGCAGATATTGATGTTTTGTAGCGTTAGCTACACTGGCCGACTTTGAGCAGCTTCGCGTGGCTCTCATAATGAGCCGTACTCCGTGCTGCACAAGCGCGAGGAGCAGTGACGTCCCACGGCGCAGAGCTGGCGGCGCGGAGCCGCCGTCGCCGCGGGCTCCGCTGCCACCGCGCGCGCCTCGCCAATCTGCGCAAGCGCGAGGAGCAGTGACGTCACACGGCGCACAGCTGGCGTGCCGGAGCCGCCACCGCCGCGGCCTCCGCCGCCACCGCGCGCGCCTCGCGGGTCTTCGCATTCCAGAGGAGTGACGTCATAGCCGCGGCAGACGCACTGGCGCCGCCGCGTGCCCAGCCGTGTGCCTCCGTTGTGCAGTAGCCAAGTCTGACGCTGCACCGGAGCTGCTTGATAGCGCCTCTCATTTTGTGCGCATAAGCTCACGCTACGTATATCCTGGCATAGCCGAGCTGAGCCATCACAATTTTTTAAACCAAATATCGTAGCTTTTAAGACTTTTGTAACATACCTGTGAACATTTTGTTGTGCATCATTACCAAGGCGTCAAGCTGTTCATGAGCACAGAAAATAAACAAATGAATGAATGAAAAATTAATGAAGTGTCGTGGCAATGCGGTCCCATTTTATTGGCTGAATGGGCCCACAGCAAACGAATCGGGATTTCGACCGCGATTGTGTATGTCTACAATGCTAATTATATTCGCTGGAATTTGCTTACTTCGATTACCTCTACCTGTTGGATAAGACAAAAATTCAATATCGTGAAAGCTCACTCTGAGATCCCTGCATGGCTTGCAGTTTGATAGCTTAGCCTGATGATCTAGTGAAAAAAAGCAGCTGCGGGAAGACAAAACTTTGCGTTTATTGTAATGCTCGTTAAAATATTAGGCACTCGAGAAAATAGGCAATATGCGTTAAATCGTTATTTGGAACTTCAATTTCTTTTTTTTTCGCTCACGTTCCACTTATAGAAAAACACGCCAAAAGAACCCAAGTACGTACCTGATTTCGCCGCACTTCCATCTTACGCAAAATAACACACGTGCAAAGAGTAATATACTAACGTAAAGAGTGGCCACTCCTGTAGGCCTAATGGTTCACTTGACTGACAGTGTCAGAGCACCATGCGGCTGTTATGAAGTTGGTCTCGGCTTCTTTTTAGGCGCTTTCATCGCTACATTGCTAGAGACAATGATGGCTGCTACCTGAATGGGTGGAATACGAACGGAATCTAATTGATTCCGTTCGTATTAGGCGGTAGCTTGCGCCACCTAGACTGCCATGACATACTAGAATTTCGAATTTAGGCAGGAATCGATTGCTTAAATGCACGCGTAAATTCTGAATTCCAGAGCAGACGTGCACAATATACAATATAAAATTAAAACCACTTCGCTCAAGAAAGAAAAATGGGGGACAGCCGTATAAGATGATTGAGTTTTGCACAAATATCTATTGATCACAAAGACGACCATAACAAAGATAATTGTTCTGCAGGCGTTCGTAAGAATATGTACTCCATTTCACCGTACGGGCGAGAAAGGGGGAGCTACGAGAGCTAGCTCGAAGCTTCAAAGCGACATGTATACTGCAATGCACGCACAGTCGTGAAGTGAAGGCGTACTTCAAGACAACACGTTCGTGTTTGTTGCGTCAGCTCGTTTGAATTTATGGGAAACGGCAAAAATCTTCTCGGCGACGCAGCTCTCACTCAAGAGACGGTCGAAACATTCTACACGCGGTTTCGCTTTAACCTTCTCACCTTCACCACAAAGAAAAAACGTCAAGAAATCCACACAATGAGAGAAAAAAAAACAAAAAAACGCCGCATCCGCCCCTTTTCCACCTTGGCTGACGTTATGGCGGCTGCCAAGTCAAGTCGTGCGTTTTAGCAAAACCCCAGTGGCAGTCGTTGTAATATTCTTGAAAACGTTTGAAGCGACTAATAGTTTTAGAAATATGTAAATCAAAATAAATATATATATATTTTTTTATTTTACAAATATAACATATGTATAAATAATTAAGCACCACTACGCCAGCCAGCGGGTGTTGTGAATTTTAGCAGCTGTGCCGCGATAGGGCTTCAGTGGCCGCTTGTTCCGTTTACTATATTAGTCAATGATACCTCTTCTACGATTATCGCATGTTAAAAGACATACAAGCGAATTCAGAGCCAGACGCGAGCTACAGCCGCACGATCTTCTGCGTGCCGTCTGGTATACAGACGCGTTAACGCTAGATTGTGCTCCAAACTAGTTTTGCAGGCAAACCGTGCTACGCGCAATCACTCTTCGCTTCGCTTTGCTTCGGGATAATTACTAAAAATCACAAGCGCGAGTGTGCATCAACCGTCGTCAGAATCGCCAAGGCTTTCCCAGGCGACCACTTCCCGCTTTCAGCGTTGACTTCCACAACGGCGCGTCCGACTCTGGCTAGTGCAGGCGCATTCACTTTAGCAGATGGCATTCCGAAAATGGCGTCCGCCGTTGCTAGCTTCAGACGCTGCGTTCGCACGTTCGTTCATAAGGAACACGCGCCGTTGCCATGGTGAGTCAAGACCGTAGAAGACACATTTTATTATCCGGAAGAAGACAACTAGGTGGCGATATTAGGTGCGAGATCAGGTGCGTACAAGGAAATAAAAAAACTTCGTAAGAAGGGATCAACGCAGATGCGTACACGAAAAGTGTGTTATAGCTCACATTTTAAACGAAGTGTTTTTCCTACAGTAACATGGGTCTAAACTTCCAATGTGCCACATCGCTTTTCTTTTTTTGGTAGAGCGAAAAAGCATATCTGTCAAAAGAAAGCCGGAGGTTCGTATATCAGAGGTTGATTACACATCAATATATGGTTGTGTTTTCTGCCAATTATGAAAGCAGCTCCTAACTTTGTGTGGTTCGCTCTTTCTGCACGCCTGAGATATCAGGCTGTCAGAGGAGGCGACTGCCTTTCATCTTTGAAAGTTTCAGCAGTCCTTCGTTACTTTGAAAAAGCCATCTGTGGCAACTCGAAGCCAACAGCAAAAATTCGCTTTTGTTGAGTATGCTCCATGTTCTCTTACCTCTTTCGCAACTCGTTTCTTCTAAGTTTCACGTTGGTAGTCGCTCCACTGAAGGGTCTTTTGTTACAATTATTACACAGACATCAAAAGGCTTCGAGGGAATCCTTTATCAAAGGATGGCTATCTCGAGTGTAAGAATAGAAATAAAAAAAGTCAGCGTTCGAAAGCAAGAAGAAATAAGAGTTACGAAACAGGCAGTGAAATAACAAGAAAGCAAAGAGGGAGCACTTGAAGAGTGTAGACGGCACTTCCATCTCCCCTCCGCTTCTTAGACCCCAGACGGAAGAGTAGAGCTCAGAGCGATGGGTATCTTTGCTTGGCTTCCTTGGAAACAAGAGTCGCAAACTTTGGCGGAGTTTCGAAAATTGATGTGGCAGTGTCTTTTGTCTGCCTTCAGATACGATACGGGGGAAGGAGCATGCTCTCCTATCCTGCGTCTGAGGTTCTTTCTTGGTTGGAGTATTCTGGGCAGTAGAACTGGGTGCCCACTGTGTCTCGAATCTCAGGGCCCTTCTGGTAGTGTAGTTGTAAAGTCAGGACACGACGGTAAACTTCAGCCTGGCTGCATTCACTGAGAAACAAATACGCTAGGATAATATTTCATTTTTGGGGTGACAGCCCGCGCATCCGTCTTTCGTTAAGGGAATTAAAATTCGTAAAGGATTTGTTAGTAGGCATTGCAGTAGGTGCAGCAAATACGGTAGTGACGCTTGACTCAACGCAAAAGGCATTTCAGCTTTGAGGTATACAGCTAATAATTTAAACGTAATTTGCAATTACAAATTTAATGCCGTATCTGATAACCATTAAGAAGTCTGCAGGTGCGGACTACAAATGCAGAGATTTACACTTCCGTGCTATTATGCAGTCTGCATATTTAGACGTTCGTCCTTTACGTTCACTGTTTGCTCTGAAAAGTTCTATTCATAATTGGTGAGATGCAGGATTAGGTTTTACATGGCGTTAAAATGTTTGGTATAGTCATAAAAACAAGACAACGAAGAAGCTTTTGTAATTCACAACCCATGTAATGACCGCCCCTAGACCTTCGGTGAACCTTTTCGCGACCAGCCTTATGCCCGATTTAGTACGTCCCAAGTAATACATTTTTATGGAGTGTTAAATAACACAAATGGACGTAACTGCTTCCAAACACAACTTGATATTAAGGCGATCACCGATGCGTCTGTAAATAACGACTTTGTTCTTGACCCAAAAAAACAAATGTGACTCTATCCACATTTTAAAAGCTGCAATGAATTTGAGTAAAGCATCTATGATACGTAATGCGAATTTTTTCAGTAACAAAAGTATCTATAATACATAATATTAGAATTATTGTAACCTGTTTGTTGAAATATAATAAAACATATATTTTCGTGTTCAAGGATTGATGACAAAAATTACAACCTTCATTTCAACGATATGGTCATGTGTGTTTTCTGCATTTCAATCGTTCTTTTTTTTTTACACCGATATAGTTCTTTTTTTCTGCGAGTTGATTGCTACATTGTGACGGACTTCAAAATATGCATTCGTGTTTTATTCGCCAATACTAACTCGTTACAAGGTATTGCGATTTGTTGTAACAATAATTAGCTCTCAAATAAATGTAAAGTTTTCAAAATGTGCGAACAACTATACGTGCATTACTTAACTTTCCACAAAAGGAATGCTATCTGTGTCCTGTGTCACGTTTCACGACGAGGACGAAGAAGAAAAGAAGCGCGAGCATCGAAGAACGGCAGGTGGTCATTCGGCAGAAGGACTGGACCAGTGACCTTTAATATATCAGTGACCTTTAATGGTAACTGTTTAGTATTTTGAATTCTGAACATATCACTAAAGGTCCAGAAGACTGATTTCCCATTAAATTTTGAATCTTGTACTGTACCACGGGTTTGTAAACGGTACTGGCAATATCAGTCCTTTTTGGAAAACCTAACATGTTCTGTCTTAGGGTGAGGGTTCTTGTGTTTGTCTATTTATCCAGTTATATTCCATGCCCATGGTGGTTTTTAAGCTTATGTGATTTTTTTTCGTTTGCAAATGCCGTGAAAGCTAAGGTAATGGTGACTATACAGGTAACTTGTGCTGCCACGGACACATAATATTGGAGCCAAATTATTAAATAATATGTGGTTAGTGAAAATAAACAATTGCCTTCTTTTAGAAACTTGCTGAGCGCCATTAAACATCATTCAATAAGTAAATTTGAGAAAACTTAGAGGCGTGTGTCAAGCGCGGTGATGCGCTGAAGTTACCACTCCTGAAACGGGCACAATGCTGGCGGTGCAAAAATTAGGGATGATGAGAGACGGAAACATCGCACTACCACTCGTTTCACGAGTGGTAGTTTCAGCGCAGCACCGCGCCTCCTACCCACCAGATATCTTTCTTATATTTACTTATTTAGTGGTTTTCAAAGACGTTCAGCAAGTTTGTGATAGAAAATATATTTTTATCTCTAATTATTAAAAAGCAAACTAACAAATTGTAGATAATTAACCAACGTATCATGACGATTATTGCCATACATTATATCCCCCTGGCCCTATAACTCCCCTGTGCTGACCGCATTAGTGTAGCTTTTAGAGATTTTTATTTAGTATTAATATTGTTTTTGTTTGAAGTCCTAATTCTCAATCCCACAATTCAAGTAAATACGCTAGATATTCATTTGGTCTGTACGTTTGCTTTCGGAAGTAATAAAAATATCGTGCTAGGCAGCGCTTCATGAAAAGAAAATGAAGGGTAGTTTGGATGAGCTATTACATGCTATTTTTCACTGCCTTCAGCATCGCCACTCATGTTGGTTTCAGAAAGAAAAGTTAGAAAACAAAAATGAATTTCGCGAGTAGGAAAACTGCACAAACTGGGACCAATGCACTGCATTAAAGGCGACGCGACCGTAGTCGACACTGCAATAATGCCAGCGAAAAGAACCCTCCATTATTGTAAAGCCGAACAATTCTCAATTGGTACTTATCGTCTCTGTGGACGACATTACCGGAAAATCGTATCTTTCCCGGTGCCACGAGTGAGCTTTCATTCCGACGCAGTTCGGAATTCCCCACACATAAGTTAGATGGCCTAGTTTCCTCTTTCCTCTGGCTTTCTTGTGCCGCTGGCAATTTTCGTATGCCTTTACTTGA